>RCUC01171232.1:0-28750 GCA_003697995.1 Taxidea taxus jeffersonii | reverse complement strand
ATAACCATGTTCAGAGATTATTTAGACAAGAGATTTACAATGTCCCCTAACAGGTTATCCTGATTCCCTCAGAGCTACAGGGGTGGAATGATGGAGTGACCAAGCAGAGACTGCCTGTCACGTTCGCTTCCCCAGCCCGGGAGCCTCAATGCCGAGGTCCGCACATTGGCGCTCAGTAATTAACTGACTTTTCAGAGGGCTCAAGGAGGCCTTGAGCCCTCTGAAACTCCGATGTGAAAGACTTACCCTAAGGCCAGCTTCCCCCTCAGATTCTGCATCCATAACGTACCTGAAACATTAACACAAGCGGTCAATTCAGACTCCCATCTCCACTCCCCTCTACCGCGCCTAAACCACTAAGAAATCCCTACCCATATATTCCAGCACTGCCGCCGCCATCTTTCTCCCTCCCTCTCTACGGGAGCCTCCGAGTTCAAGCACTGTCTGGGCAAAGCGCATGCGCAATCCTCAATTTGCCCTCCCCGGCTGGAGACCCAGCGGTATTTACACCCGGGGTGCTGTCCTGGAGACCGCGAACACACCGCCTGTGCTCTGGGTGTGATCCGGCCCACCTTGCATGGGAATGAATGACTTTACTAAAGCTCAAAACTAGTGAGTTTCCGGACATTCATCGAGATGAAGAAAGATTGAGAAACCTCACCTCACAAGGAGCTGGAAAGATTATAGAAAAGAGACGGTGAACCGGCCACCTAACCTAGGTGGGCCTCAGTTTTCTTCTCAACAAAACAGAAATAACTATCCCTACAACACAGGCTTGTTATGAGGATCACTAGAGATCGTGTGGAAAGTTCTACAAAGTACAAACAGCTCAAATACAAAGTATGATTACTAATACCCGTGTTAATCTCCAGGTTGACCTCCAAGAGATAAATTAATACTCATCGTCAACTTGCTACCATATATGCCGGGTAGGCATTTCACTAAATATGTATTCCTCGTAGCAATCCAACAAGGCATGGATTATCATCTTCCTTTAAATGAGGAAACAAATTAGGATAGATTGAAGTCTCTCCAACAACTGGCAAAACCACTAATTCAGTCTGGGGCTGGATGCCTCCAAAATTGGTGCTCCTACCCACAGCCAAAATATATGCTTGACCTCTCTACATAAGGACAGCTATTTCAGGTTTCGTTCGCTGCCTGTGCAGGAGTGCCACATACCCTACGCAGACAAGCAATACAGGAGTAGGAGAGTACAAGCGCAAAATCTGAAACTTCAATTCCTTTTCCTCCACAGCAGTTAACCACATACAATTCCCTTCACAGAGCTGGCACTCAATCAACAGTCACTCTGTTCTGCTCCTCTGTGAGTAGTAAGACTTTAGAGCCAGAATTTCCACCCACTTGACGAAACTAAATCTTCCTTTCCTTTTGATTTGATTCGAACTTTTTTCTTTTTGTTAACTGGCTTGTTGTAGATGCTTTGAATGAATCTCTAGAGCTGGCAAAGCGCCCTGGCACATAGCGTTCAAAAATAGTTGGTGGGATAGTGGTTGAACAGGTCCAAAAATAAAACGTTTATGCGGGGAGGTGACTCCACTAGTCTAACCCCTTAATTATGTACTTTGCTGTAGGACCTGAGAATGCCTAATCCTCGGGCTAAGCTCAGGCAGCCCCAGACCTTCTGGCCGCGGGTAGGCTGGGAGGCTGAGCCCAGCGCGCGCGACTGCCCGCTCCCAGCCCGGCGGCGGCGGGGCTGGGGGCGGGGTGGGGGGGAGAGAGAGCGCAGAGCTCGCGGTGTAGCGTGGACCTCGGCGCGCGCCGTAGCGGCGGGCCCGGCGAGGCGGGGCTCCGAGCCAACCCCGCCCCCTTTCCGGCTACGGCGTGGGGCTGCGAACGGTCTGCCCCTGTGGTTCATCTTTGGTTCATCTCTACTGGCCTGTGATCATGGGACAGGATCCGCGCACGCTGCCGCCCTCTCCTAACTGGTACTGCGCCCGATGCAGCGATGCAGTGCCCGGAGGCCTCTTCGGCTTCGCAGCGCGGACCTCTGTCTTTCTTGTCCGCGTGGGCCCGAGCGCTGGCGCGATCCCTGGGACGCCCCCATTTCGAGGTAACCCCCCACCTCTGGGCCCCGGCCTTCCTGCCCTTCTGGGTTCGTCTCAGGCGCCCGGTCGGCGTTTCTAGCTACCTTTCTCTACAGGTGGGGAAACTCAGGCCCAGGTAGGCAGAATGATCTGCTCACAGTCATTACTACGCCGAGTTGCGTCCGCGTCTCCAAGATTGAACTACACCACGTTGTGGCTGAGCGGTCCCGCCTCCTGGCGCTCTCACGTAGGATCGCTCGCTCACCGAAGTTATCCCTTTGTAGACTCAGGCATTTGTAACATCTATGGCCTCCCTCCCCAAGGCAGAGCGCGCGGGCCCCCGGGAGCCTTCCTCGGTTTAGGGACTGCCTACAGCTTCCAGGCCTTAAGCAAGATCCTGGAAATACATACTTGTTTCTGTAAGATGAATGAGTTGAGCCAGATGCTTTCATGCTCCAAACTAGGTTTGATTATGCTTTGGGATATGGCAAGCCAGGTATTTATTCTTTCCCAAATGACCTCTGGCCATATCTAAACAAGAATCACTTTTACATTCTTCATTTGAGCCACTCCTCAGCCTGTGAACTGTGAACATCAAGGGATATCAGCAGCATTTTACGGTTGAAAAGAGTGAGGCTCAAGGACATAAAATGACTGGGCTGAAGTCTTGTGACAGAGCCAGAACCAGCACTTGGAATTTCTGATTGTGAGTGCCTGGATACTTTTTGTAATACCACGGGATAAGTGAGGTCCCACTCATCTAACAACAGTATGATTCTGCCAGGAATCTTAGGTAGCACTCTAATCTGAAGTCTTGTTTTACTTGAAGTCATAGGGGAGTTGGTGGGACACACCGAAAGGGTCTCTGGCTTCACATTTTCTCATCACCCGGGTCAGTACAACCTCTGTGCCACCAGCTCTGATGATGGAACTGTGAAAATCTGGGATGTAGAGACAAAAGCAGTTGTGACAGAACACGCACTCCATCAGGTATCATGGCTTATTGGTTTCTCAGATCATTACTGTCTATCTGCTGGGGGTTCTTTTGTTTCAAGTATGCTACCTCATCTGTGCAAGTTAGCTTTTGTAATTATGTTCATTAACTGCATGACAAACTCTGTATTGTAAGATGCCTCAAAACTTTTTTGGAAAAAGATACATATAAACCAGAGGTCAGCAAACTACAGTGCTGCCTGTTTTTGCGAACTGTTTTATTGGAATACGGCTACAGCCATTCATTTAAATATTGGCTGCTTGCATACAACGACAGCAGAGATGAGTAATGGTACCAGAGACAGTATGGCTGACAAAGTCTAAAATGTCTGTTACCTGGTTCTTTACATGAAAAAGACTTCCTGATATAAACTGTAAATGAGTGAATGAAACTTCTTTCTAAACCAGGTAATTACTTGATAAACCTGCCTTTTGAGAGAATGTAGAAAAGGGAAAGATTCACTTAATCTTAGTAAGAACTTTGCATTAAGCTATTAAAGGAAGGAATGTTTTTAAATGGTCCTTCAATCCTTAGGAGCGTAAATTCTTCTTCCATTTGGTTCATGTGCCCTTGGTATTACAAGTGGCATTGGTAGTATTTATTAAGTACCTATCAATGTGCCTAGTATTGTACAGGTTAAAAACAAAGTAAAAATTCAGTACTGACAAATGAGAAGCAAATGTATTTTTGTCTTGTTTTAAAGCATACAATATCAGCATTGCATTGGTCTCCTCAAGTAAAGGATTTAATAGTATCTGGAGATGAAAAAGGAGTAGTTTTCTGTTACTGGCTTAACAGAAATGACAGCCAGCACCACTTTATAGAACCCAGGACAATTTTCTGTCTTACTTGCTCACCTCATCATGAAGATTTAGTAGCCATTGGGTAAGTACTGTATCATCTGTTCCGGTAATTTATTTTAATGAGCATATTTGCATTTGCTTTATCTTCTCCTGTCCCTTTTATTCCTCAGAGGAAGCCATTTATAGGTATTAACCACTCCCTGAGCCCTTGGTAACATTTATTCCTGTGACTTCCAGGTCCTTACCATCTCTCTCACTTTCTGTTTTTATTTCTTTAGTTTCTACAACAATGTACTTTCCTCCTCCTTCACATCTGACTTCTTCATTCAGCCTCCAAATGTGGGAAATACCCTCATTCCCCCTTTTCCTCCCTCAGATACTTGCTCTTAGAGATAACATTTACTCCCCGAGTGTCAAAGAACTCCACTCCGTCCCGGTTCTCAGCCCTCCGTCTGGTTAGGGAGAACAGTCTGGCATTGGGCTCTCTGCCTTCACCTCCATCACCAAGGGGATATTTCACATAAACTGCCCAAACAGGTACCCCCCTTTCCCTCACCACTCCATCTGCTTCTCTCCCAAAGATGTCTTTTCACTCTAGTTTGAAGATTTGACATAAGTTCTAGAATGTTGGAGGAGAAAGTCTGGCCGAAGTAGATTCAGGAAACTGGGGGTACAGTAGTCAAGATACACATGGAGACTTTTGCTTGTTGTACAAATGTGCATAGACAGGAAGCCAGAGGAGGTACGTGGGAGTCAAGGGAATATTAAATAGAAGATAATAAAGGCATATTTTTATATTGATGGAAGAAGAAGAGCTGGTTGCACAGGTAGATGGTGATAAAGACAGCAGTGATATTGAGAAGCCAAGAGGGGACTGGCTCCATATCACAAGTAGAAAGGACAAGTGAGAATATGAAAACAGGTGCAGGTAGGTTTGTTGATCTGGTTGCAAGAGGAGGGTATTTCATTCTGATGGCTTCTGATTTTCTCCAGGAGTCAAGGTCAAAGTGGAGCTGGGAGCATGCAAGAAAATGTGAAAATAATCATCTCAGAGAATAGGAAAATGAGCTTACTGAGAGGGACTGTAGGTCCAGTGGTCCCTGTTGAGTGCAAAGCTATATATCAAAGTCATTAATTCAAAATAAACTTTAAACTTATTGAGAAAGGGTATGGTTGGATTTGACAAGGTTTGGCATTTTGTGGAGTAAATCCTCTGAAAGAGACAGGACAAAGGAGCTAAGGGTGTTTTTAAAGGAATGATTATAATGATGGATGGTGAAATCTGCGGCATGAGGAGAAGGATAGGAAGACAGGTGTGGGTATGTAACAGTGAAAACGGAAGGGTTCGTGGATCAGTGGTGTGCTGGGTGAAGTGGGAGCAGTAGAGAGGAAGCAGATTGGGTGGTAGGCAAGGATCAGAGAAGGTTGAATCAAACTGACCTTGAAAGACGAGCAAGAATTTACAAGAAAAGAAGAAATCTTTCAGGTAGAAGGAACTGCACATTCAGATACAGGATTGAATCAGATTTGTTTTTAGAGGATCTTCAAAATGGTGATCATTCCCTGAAGGGCTGATTAAAATTGCAGAACAGCTTGATCACTTGACTGTTAGGTTGCAAAACTTGATGGTTTTTGAAGTCCATGCCTGCAAAGATTGATATATGATTTCATTCTTTTTTTTTTTTTTAAGATTTTTATTTATTATTTATTTGACAGACAGAGATCACAAGTAGGCAGAGAGAGAGAGGTGGAAGCAGGCTCCCTGTTGAGCAGAGAGCCCGAGGCGGGGCTCGATCCCAGGACCCCGGGATCATGACCTGAGCCGAAGGCAGAGGCTTTAACCCACTGAGCCACCTAGGCGCCCCTATGATTTCATTCTTTTAAATAAAGCTATAATGGGGGAAATGTTTTTAATAAAAGGAGAAAAGTAAACAGAGCTGTGGTGGTGTGTTTCCCTACGGAACCATCTAGCACATAGGAAATGTAAATAGGTACAGCCACTTTGGAGAGAACTTGTGCACTTTCTAGGAAAGTGAAGATATATACATCTTACATTTTGGCAGCTCCACTGTGCATCAAATCACGGTGCATCAAATCTGAAATTGTCTTAAGTGTGCTTAAGATTATTAATGCCATTTTTGTTTGGTTATGTTTGTAATAGCCAAAAACGGAACCCCTCCAAAAGAGAAATTGAATAGACTTGTGCCATGTTCACACAACGGAGCGCTATCCAATAGCATAGTGACTCACTGGGAACCAGAGTCACACGCATCAGCGTGGGTGACTAACAATAATTGAAAAATAACAAGCTACAGAAAAATAGACTGCATGACACCATTTGTATGAAGTTTTAAAATAAACAATCATTTTCCATCATCTTTGGGAATGTAGACAAAGAAAGGCTAGGAATGATGGAACAGAAAATTCACAAATAGCAGTTTACCTCTGGAGAAGAGAGGGAGCGAGGTTTGATCGGGGTGGGATGTACTAAGGACTTCAACCACAGGGTAATTGGAGGTTTTTGTTTTTGTTTTTCCTTAAGCAGGTTGGTGGACTTCTTTATGTGTATGAAGTACTTCATCTTTTTTGTTTAAAAAGCTATTCAAATTCTCAGTGTCCTCTGAATTTAAAAAAAAAAATGATAGCCTTGGAATATCCAGATCTAGAAGCTACAGTACTACAGCTTTTGTTAAGTTCATAGTTAGAGAAATAAGATCACTTGTAAAAAAAAAATGGGGGAGGCAGGGGGAGAGGTGTAAGTGTGTTAGGTCAAATTTATCTCTAGTCAGAGGGCTTGCTGGGTGCTACAAATAACCATTCTTCTGGGAGGTCCCTTCAAACACTCTGTGAACTGTATGCCTGGCAATGTATACATTATTACTTAGTGCCAAGAGTTTGATTGGAGGGGCAGGGAGATCCATATGTTAGAACCACCAGGAAACAGAAAATGAACGTTTTGGAAAAAGGACAAAACAAGATTATTTCTTGCTTTCTTCCTTGCTCCCTCATCCCAAATGCACTTACCCTTTAGAAGTGTACAATGATAATTCCTAATCCAAAATGTTTACTGTTCTGTTTTCATTTATCAATATTTCTAACTCTTGTTTTTTAGCTACAAGGATGGCATAGTGGTTATAATTGACATCAGTAAGAAAGGAGAAGTTATTCACAGGCTTCGAGGCCATGATGATGAGATCCACTCCATAGCCTGGTGTCCCCTGCCTGGTGAAGACTGTTTATCCATAAATCAGGAGGAAAATTCAGGTAGAGATGATTTAAGAGGGTCAGGTACTCCTCAGACCTAAAGAACAATGTGGGTGAAACTGTATCGTTTGAATTACATTTAAAACTTCAGGTTTTACAGATCAGCTCTATAAACATAATAGCTAAGTTTCAGGAACCTTGCAAACTAGTTTTTCTTTGACAAGTTCATGTTTCATACAAATTAAAAACAAAATGACCATCTCTATCCTAGAAGAACCTGAAATGCCCAATGGTAAAGTTATAGAACAAACTCCAGTAACAAAAGGCTGCTACTTAGCCACTGGAAGCAAAGATCAGACCATTCGAATCTGGAGCTGCTCTAGAGGCCGAGGTAAGACTGCTGTTTGAGGTTTCTTTTGTGATATAACCTATAGTGATTGGTAGAAGTAGAAACTTTTTTACTGTGTCTTGTTATCCTAAGAGTGTGTCATTATGTGCAAGAAGGCAGTTCTTTACTTTTCTGTCCGGAAAGTTGTTCCTCCCAGTCTGACTTTGGTCTTGGAGATGAGGGTTTCTGATGCATTCCTAGAAGGGGCACCACAGAGAAGGCAAGATGTTTGTTATAAGGATAGGAATATTCCAACTTAGCATGGTCTGGATCAGAGAAATGGAAAAGAGATAGAGGTTTTAATGCACAAATACAGGATAAATAATCTATACCCAGGGTAAAAGAGCATGTTTAAATGTTAAAACTTAGTTTATCCAAACTACAGAGACCCTCAGTCCTTCGGTTTCCCAAGCTTCTCTCTTTGAACAAAACTTTCACCTTTAATTTACAAATTGAGAGGAACTCCAGGCAGAGTGGTCTTGTCCTTTATAGTGAAAATCAAGCCTTTCTCTTTATGCAGTCTTCTTTCTCCACTTTATTTAAAAACCATGAAAGTTTTATCATCGTTAGCCAAGTGCACTAATGCATATAAAGCAAACAACGCAGTACTGGCACATAGTTATAGCTTAGTCAGTGGTAACTAATAGTGTAATTCTGGAAAACAGAATTTTTTAAAGAATTGTGGGCTGCTTTGGGACATACTATGGCTGATCCTCCCAAGTGGGGACAACATTAGGCCAAGAATCCCTCCAGAAGGGTAAGCCTATGGAAATCTGGCACAATGGTTTTCAATTCTAGTCATGCAGCAAAATCACCTGGAGAGTTTTTGGAAAATGTGGGTGCCTGGACCCCACTTCAGATCTACTGAATCAGAATCTCTAGGAGTTGGGCCCTCACATATATATCTTTAGAGGCTCCACCAGTGAGTTGTTCTGATATATAATAGGGATTAAGGACCACTGGTGAGTAGCCTGCCAGGGGTGGAGGGACTTCCCACATTGACTGCCGTACTTGTCCCTTTCGTTGGCTTTCTTGCCAACTAGTCCTGCCAACTTTGGAGAATCTGGAGTTGTGTTACCCCTAGGTTCACAGTTCAGTTGAAACCTCATTTTCCCAGAGAGACAATATCCTTAATGTGCTTATGTTGCCAGAAAAGTCTGTGAAAGCTTGTCTCATCTAAATTAGACTAGTATTAAAACTCTGTATAATAACATTTCCATGAGCAAATGAGGTCTGAATTCTAAGTAACTAAACTAACAGACTTTTAAACCACAAACTATGTTGTGAACTGCTGGGGACTTATGTTGTTTCACTGTTTTGAGCACCCTCTGACCTTCTTTTAATCTGCAGGGGTGATGATTTTGAAATTGCCCTTTCTGAAGAGAAGAGGAGGGGGTATAGACCCAACTGTTAAAGAACGCCTTTGGTTGACACTCCACTGGCCTAAGGATCAACCAACACAGCTGGTATCCAGCTGTTTTGGGTAAGTGTTTTTTTGGTCACACTCTCTCTGACATATTTTATTTTCCACTCTAGCTTGAGGAATTTGTAGGCTTTTCTTTCTAGACAAGATGGAAAAAGCAATAGTTCAGGCTTTTATTACCATGGGCCATTTGTAATGGAAAAACCATGAGACAAATTCCTATGCTGTCTATAATAATAGTGCTGAGAAAAAAAATCCGATAAGCATAGCCTGGTGGTTCAGAGCATGGACTCTGAAGTCAGGCAGAACTACATTTCAGAATCAGTCTCTTATCTTCTATGTGTTCATGAGCATGACCCTTTATTCTGAGCATCATTTGCTTCATATGTAAAAGAGGGAGCTTACAGGATTTCCTGAACAAAATGTATTGGGTACTGGCTTCTAGCTGCAGACAAGGGCCCTGCTTTTAAATGAAATGAGTTAAAGCATATAAAAATCCTCCCCCACCCAAAAACTGTTGGTCTTGGCCCTACTCTCCCACACTGCCCCCAAAAAGAGAGAGTATGTCTTAAAGCTCCAGGGCTGTGCAAATTATGATGGCATTTTACAATTAAAGCTGTTAGGAAAATCTGCTCTAAAGGTAATACAGTACATTCATGTCATTCAGAAAGAACGTAGGAACATAGGGAAGTACTTACTATTCCTACCTCAATCTTCTCAAGTGACTAGAGTCCCTTCTCCATAAGCAGTGGCTCCTTGTCTTGTGTGTGTTCTTCTGAGCTATTTTGTGCATATTTCAGGATACGCAGTTTCTTCTTAAAAGAACAGTTAGCAAATTATTTTGCAACAGAGGGCCCCTACGCTCTGTCCCTAAATCACTTGTTTTCAGATCGTTTGTGAAAGAGAACTCGTGCTTGTTTTTCCTTCGCAGAGGCGAGTTGTTACTGTGGGATCTCACTCAGTCTTGGAGACGGAAATATAGCCTCTTTAGTGCTTCATCAGAAGGGCAGAATCATTCAAGAATTGTATTTAACTTATGCCCTTTACAAACTGAGGATGATAAACAGCTGCTGCTTTCTATATCAATGGATAGAGACGTAAGAACTGCTTATTTTGCATTCAGCATTGTAGAGCAGTGATTTATGACTTGAATGGGATTAGAGGGCTTTTCAACCCATCCATCAGTTCTCATGCCCCACCTTAGACCCTCAAACCAATCTCAGAATTACTGTTACTGATCACCGCTAACTATGTCAACAGCAAAAGTTTGGGGAAAGGTGAGGAGCCACCAAAATGCCTTTTTGTTAAAGCAGGTAGGATAAAGAATTGTACATGTGTCCAGGGAAGGATGTGTGAGATCATCATGCTCTGGCATTAAAATATCTTTGTCTGTAGTTTAGGTAGAGAAATATCTGCTCTTGGTGAAATCTCAATTGGCTCAATTGTTTTGCAGTTATGCTAGGCTTATTTGACACACTGTTCTCTCCCAAGCCCCTCTGTTAAATAAATCAAGATTAAATATGTAGCACTTTCCTTCCCCTGGGTATAAAATATTTTGTTTTTTGAGGTAGCTCCAGTCATTTTCCAGTGTCCTGAGGCCACCTTCATTCTTAGTTAGG
This sequence comes from Taxidea taxus jeffersonii, assembly GCA_003697995.1. Classification (NCBI taxonomy): domain Eukaryota; kingdom Metazoa; phylum Chordata; class Mammalia; order Carnivora; family Mustelidae; genus Taxidea; species Taxidea taxus. Next base: position 18,271 of record RCUC01171232.1, on the reverse strand, counting down.
GTTTGCCAGATGAGGAGATTACCAATAGTATAATACAGTAGAATGGAAACACCAGTGGATTCTGGGAAATAGGAGCCCTGGGTCTGGTTTATTCATTGTGTGACCCTAAATTCACTTGACATCACTGGGAATAAATGTATTCTAAGGTCCCTTTGAGCCCTACAACTAACTGCTTTTTTTTTAATCTAAGAGACACTTTTTCCAAAACCTACTGGAATAGTTAAATTACATTATTCTTACCCATTCTTGGAGTCCGTCCAATTTGAGATGTTAATTCTATTTCCAGTTTCTCTGATCTTTTTTTATATTTAGACCCTAACCCTTGATCTTTTCAGGTAAAATGTTGGGACATGGCCACCCTTGAGTGCTGCTGGACCCTACCTTCCCTTGGTGGGTTTGCCTATAGCCTAGCTTTCTCTCCTGTGGACATGGGCTGTTTGGCCATAGGCGTTGGGGATGGCATGATCCGCGTATGGAACACGCTGTCCATCAAGAACAACTACGATGTGAAAAATTTTTGGCAGGGTGTCAAGTCCAAGGTTACAGCGGTAAGGATGATTTCTTTGAGCTTGCTCTGAACTTTTTTCCAAATAAGTAATTCTTGTAGTAAGAAATTAAAAATGATCTGGACGTGCATTCATAGAAGATCTATTTAAGTTATACTACAAAACATACTGAATGGTATCAAACTATTAAAAATGTTAATGTGGCTCTTTCTTTGATGTGGAAAGGTGTTGATTCATGGAAAGTGAAAATTATAAAATATGAAATGCAGATTACACAACTATATATGTTTTTTGTTCTCTATTTAGTCTAAAAGCAATAAATGTTTAGTTAAAAGGAAAACCATTCAGAATTGTCAAATCACTATGTTGTACACCTGAAGCTAATTATAACATTGTATGTCAACTGTACTTCAATAAAAAAATAATAACAGGGATTCCTAGGTGGCATAGTTGGTTAAGTGTCTGACTCTTGGTTTCAGCTCAAGTTGGGATCTCAGGGTCATGAGATCCATCCCCATGCAGGCACTCGGCATTCAGTGCAGAGTCTGCTTGAGATTCTCTCTCTCTCAAACAAATAAATCTTTTAAAAAATAATAAAATAATAACAGAAAAAAAAAGAAAACCAAACTGTATAGAAGTGTCAATCACAAAAAATCTTCCTACCCTCCACTCTATTCTCCCACTTTTTTTTTTTTAAGATTTTATTTATTTATTTGTCAGAGAGACAGAGAGAGTCAGAGAGAGAGTACAGGCAGGCAGAGTGGCAGGCAGAGGCAGAGGGAGAAACAAGCTCCCCGCTGAGCAGGCAGCCTGATGTGGGACTCGATCCCAGGACGCTGGGATCATGATCTGAGCTAAAGACAGCTGCTTAACCAACTAAGCCACCCAGGGGTCCCTATTCTCCCACTAGTATAAAGCAGAGAACCACTGTTACAGATTATATTATATATATATATTTATAAACATAAATATATTTAGAAAGCAGACTCCTACTTTCTAAAGTGTTATGGAATATTTTCTCCCCACGTAACAGTGTATCATGCACATCATTTAAATGTTTGAGCCTGTTTTTGTTTTTTTCAACTGTACATATTTAGCTTTATTCACAAAAAAAACTCTGGAAAGATAGAAAATTGGCAATGGGGTGTTTCGGATGGTGGGCTTACCAGTGACTTATACTTTGCTTTATTGCTTCGCTTCTTTTAAAGAATGAGAATTTGTTACTTTTAAAATTAGAAGATACCAAGAGCAAGAAAGTTGTGCATTTGAATACTTGAAGGATAACCCAATGGTTCCCTTGACAGTTGTGCCCCTCTCCTCCTGTGTTTTGTAGCTGTGCTGGCACCCAGCCAAGGAAGGCTGCTTAGCTTTTGGGACTGATGACGGGAAAGTGGGATTGTATGACACCTACTCCAACAAGTAAGAAATAGAGTGTTTGACCCACTGACCATAATGTCATTGATGGAGTTAATTTTGATGCATAAACCTGGATGTACATCAGAATTGGCCTGGGAAACATCTTTAAGATCCTGGCTGTGAGACTTGACACTTACAACTTGGATTTTTATTTTTTAAAAGTTTTTTTCAGGTGATAGTGATTCGGGCTTTCAGACCTGTGGTTACCACGAAAATAAATCATTTGCTTTTGTTCTCCTTCAGCTTTTCTTATAGAACTTTTCAGGTGTCCATGAACACTGAAAGTCTAGTACAAAGAACAGCTCTGTGCCTTCCACTTAGACTCACCATTTGTTAACATTTTGCCATACTTGCCTTATCTTTGCACACTTAAAATTAACAGTAATTCCATAATATGATCTAATATCCAGTCCATATACACATTTCTTCAGTTGAGCCAAAAATGTTTTTCCTAGCTATTTTTTTTTTTCAAATTCATTTCAATTAGGGTTCAACCCATTGCATTTTGTCATGTCTCTTTAGTTTCTCTTACTCTAAAAGAGCGCCCCCACTTCTTTCCATAACATTGCCTTTTTGGTTTGAAAATTCCAGATAAATTTTTGGTGAAAATATTCTACATTTTGGGCTTACCTAGTTATTTCTTTGTGGTGATTTCTAACTCATTTCAGTATTCCCCATATTCCCTGCAAGCTGGAAGTTGTATCTAGAGCTTCATTGTCCATTCCAGTAGTCTTTTTAACCACAGGTGACTATTGGGCTGTGCTGTAAGTGTAAATACACTCAAATTCAAAGACAGTCTCCCCTCTCCTCAAAAATGTAAAATATCCCAATAATTATTTTATTTTGATATTTTAAAATATAATACTTTTGTATGTTGAGCTAAATAAAATATACTGTTAAAATTTAATTTCACTTCTTTTGCTTCTTTGTGGCTATAAGAAAGCTTTAAGTTGCATATGTGGCTTATCTGTGTGACTCACTTTATGAATCTATTAACACACAGCTATCCTAGATGCTTGGTTAGATTCCAAACCTATGCTGTTCATTTTGGTAGCCCCAGAATGCTATTTATGGTTAAAATAATTAAAATTAAATCAAATTAGAAGTTGGGTTCCTTGTTTCTCCTGAGCCACATTTCGAGTACACAAGGCCCAGTGCTTAATGAACAGCACTGTTCTAAACAGGGATTGGAGAGCCACAGCTCATGACTTAAGAGTGGTTCTATATTTTTAAATCATTGGGGGAAAAAATAAATGACTACTATTTTATGACACGAAAATTACACAAAATTCAGATTTCAATGCCCACAGATAGAGTGTTATCAGAACCCAGCCACACTCATTTGTTTACAGCTTTTCGGACTTTCATAGCACCAGAGCACAGTGAGAGGAGATGGGTACTGGCTGGCCCTTTCCAGGCTAAGCTTGTCAATCCCTATTCTAGATCATTCATTTCGAAGTAAGAATTATTAACTACACTACAGAGGCAACCTTTTTCATATGCAATTTTTTTTTGCAATTTTTTAAGTATATACATAAAACCTATATGCAGTCAGTTACTGCATTTTTTGTTCTGCAGTTAACTCCATTTTTTAATTCTCAAAAAATAATAATATACTATCTCAAAGGGGCACTGAAGAAAATAAAGCCAGATTTCAATTTAAATAGCTCTGTGTCTTCACGAAATTGTTGACTAATTCTATTAAATTAATATCTTCTGGTTACTACAAGCTGAATATCCAAACACACACAGGAGGGGTGTATAGTAGGATGAAGAGTGCTGCTGTAGATGTGCTGTTAGGCAGTGTTCAGCCAGAACCACTTGTTCTATTTCTTTGAGCCCAAAGAAATTGGGGTTTATTGTCCAGAATGATGGTGATGCATGTGTCAGAAACATGGAAGTAAATAAGTCAACAGCTAGTTTAGTCATAGGTTCTGGACCCCAGGAATTCTCACATCATACAGAGAACACGGTTTACGGTAAAGGTAACAGCCATACCGCCCTTTACTGACACCTCACGTGTCTTTAACCACCCCAGCCTTCCACATGACCCTCAAGAGCAAGATGTCTCCAGTCAAAAACTTTGAAATCAGACTTCTCTAAAATCTTGCCTTAGTTTAAGAATGTGATATTAACGACAGGGTAAGCCTAATATGACTTCTGGTCTTTTACTTAGTTCTAGGTTGAACAGTTCACATTCTCTGTCTTGTTCGGTTTTTCTCTAGTTGTCATAGCCTTTACCATACTTGTAACTACAGTAACATTAGAATATTTGACATTTAAGTGAAGTGGGCAACTGCGGGGAGAGGGGAAAAAATCCCAAACTGGTCCCACAGTGGGGAGAGGGGTTAATGGGGAGGGATAACATATTTTTCTGGGTTAAGTACTTTGGGACTTAATCATTTTGGTGGCAGCTATTATTCCATGGTATGTTATTTAAGGATTGGCTTCTCCAAAATCAGCTATTTAGAGAAGGATACTGTTAAATTGTTTTTCTCTAGTATCAACAATTAGTAGGTAGGAACGTTTTAGAAAAAGGTGGGTCTATTTTCCACTGTGCCTTCTGTTTAAATTTCTGTTTGTCATCTCCTTTCCCCCCAGACCTCCACAGATTTCTAGCACATATCATAAGAAGACTGTGTACACTTTAGCCTGGGGGCCACCACTACCCCCCATATCGCTTGGTAAGTCCCTGGGCCATTCTCTAGCAAACATGAGTGCATTCTCTTTCTTTCAGTTTAATTGTAAGATACTCAAGCTAAAAAGTCATAAATATTCTAGTACAGTGACTGCTTAGGCAGACTGCTATGTCTCCCCAAGGATCCATAAGGGTAGTCACAGCAGGTAATAAGTTAGAATCCATTCACCCATAATAAGAATCCCCAAACTCTAAAGCATCATTTGGTCTCTTCAAGCTGAATTTTTTTCATGCCTGGCTTCTGGTGCCCAGCCTAATGCATTTTCACTAAAATTTGCTATCTCTTTTTAATTTTATCAGAATTACAATGTTATTTGAGTATAGTAATGGAGTACTGATAATCTGTTTTCACCTACAGTTAAAGCACACTTAGAATCAAATGAGCTCTTTTTGGCATCACTGTACTCTGACCCTTTACCTCTTCTTGCTGCTCAGCCTTATCTTTATTACCCCTAAAGTGATATCCATAGTAATGGCAATACACAGAGGAAATAATGTAAATCGTCAGAACCCAAGCAGCATTGCAGTTGTAGTCACTCCTTCATTCATTCAACAACTGTTTTAGTGGATCCTTGATTTGTGCCAGGCATAGTTCTAGCAGTGGTGAAAATAAAACTTGTCCTTAAAGAAACCCACAAGAACCCCTGTTTGCTTCTTAAAAGTCAACAAGAGGATTGCTATAATACTAAACCATTGCTTTGAGAACAGCCCCTTATTGTTAGTCACAGGAAATCCATATGTTTAAATGTGAACAGAATGGAGTCTCATTTCTGAAAGGAAAGGTAAATTCTCATAAACATTGCGAACATGTTTTTTTATCCCAGCTTTGATACCCATACTATCTGAGTGGCAGAAGAATAGCTAAAACAAATATACTGTATTATAGGGACGCCTGGGTGGCTCAGTTGGTTAAGCAGCTGCCTTCGGCTCAGGTCATGATCCCGGCATCCTGGGATCAAGTCCCACATCGGGCTCCTTACTCGGCAGGGAGCCTGCTTCTCCCTCTGCCTCTGCCTGCCACTCTGTCTGCCTGAGCTTGTGCGCGCGCGTGCTCTCTCTCTCTCTCTAATAAATAAATAAATAAATAAATAAATAAAATTTTTAGAAATATATATATATACTGTATTATAAATATTACTGTAGAATTAGTATATCTTTTTACTTCTCCCAACAACTGTGTTCAGATGCAAGGAATGGTGACTTTATTCCAATGTGTTAATAAAATTTTTTAAAACAACTCATAGTATGCTACAGTATAGCAACAAATAGTTAAGCTGATGAAATGCGAAACTAGGGACGCCTGGGTGGCTCAGTTGGTTAAGCGGCTGCCTTCTGCCTTCAGCTCGGGTCATGATCCCAGCGTCCTGGGATCAAGTCCCACATCGGGCTCCTTGCTCGGCAGGGAGCCTGCTTCTCCCTCTGCCTCTGCCTGCCTCTCTGTCTGCCTGTGCTCACTCTCTCTCTCTCTAACAAATAAATAAATAAAATCTTTAAAAAAAAGAAAAAGAAATGCGAAACTAATAAACTTTCTTATCTCCTATAGGAGGAGAAGGAGACAGACCTTCCCTCACTTTATACAGCTGTGGAGGGGAAGGGATTGTCTTACAGCATAACCCCTGGAAGCTTGGTGGAGAGGCCTATGATATCAACAAACTCATCAGGGACACCAATTCAATCAAAGTGAGTTCTTGTGGTCTAAAGTCTTCTCTGAATCTCTACATCTTCTTGGTTTCCCATCTTGCATAAAAATGCCATTATTAGAGATATCCATTATGTTAACAGATTTCTTAGATGTTCCTAAAAGCATTAGTGAATTTGTGATTTATATGTAATGTAGAAATCTTAATCCTTGAGTAAACCAAGGAACTTAACCACACACACACACACACATACATACAAATAAAAGTTTTGTCTCAATTGCCATGGTGATATATGATAAATATTCAGATCTTTTTCTGGCCAGCATCCTTTTCAGGCCAGCCACTTCCTCCATAGTGAGACTTTGGTAAAAATTAATATGGTGACCAAGTGTGGCTGCAAAGTACTTTCCTCAAGACAGAATAACCATTTTATTTTTAATTTTTTGGTGAAATAATTACAGAATTTACACAAAAATAATACATATAGTTCCCTTATATCCTTGACCCAGAAACCCAAATTTAATCACTTTTGCCTTACCATTTATCAATTTATCTATGCCAAAACTGTCATTTGAAGGGAAACCGTAAATGTTGAAAATTCCTTATTCCTGCAAATTAGCATTTTTTTTTAAAGATTTTATTTATTTATATGACAGACAGAGATCACAAGTAGGCAGAGAGGCAGGCAGAGAGAGAGGAGGAAGCAGGCTCCCCACCGAGCAGAGAGCTCGATGCGGTGCTCGATTCCAGGACCCTGAGATTATGACCTGAGCTGAAGGCAGAGGCTTTAACCCACTGAGCCACCCAGGTGCCCCCCAAATGAGCATTTTTATTGGCGCTCATTATTTTTGAATTTTTGAATGGCAAAAATAACATTTAATCAAACAATTATTTTTTATCAACTGTATTCTTTCATTAAATATTATCTCAGCATTATTAACATTCAGCAGTGAATAAAATAGATAAAATTCCTGTTCTGAAAGAGCTTTTAGTTTTGTGGTTGAATATGTGCATCAGAATTTCATGCAAGGACTCAGTCAGTGGAGCATGTGACTTTGTTTTTTTCCAAGATTTATTTTTTCTTTTCTTTTTTTTTTTCAAGATTTATTTTTTATTTGAGAGTGAGCAAGAAGGAGACAATACAAGTGGAAAGAGGCAAAGGGAGAGGGAGAGGCAAACTCCCCGCTGAGCCAGGGACTCGGTCCCAAGACTCCAGGATCATGAACTGAGCCAAAGGTAGACGCTTAATTAACCAACTGAGCCACCCAGGCACCCCCCAGAGCACGTGCCTCTTGATCTCAGGGTTGTGGTTTCAAGCCCCATGTTGGGTATAGAGATTACCTAAAAATAAAAGCTTAAAAAAAGACTTCATATGGGGCACCTGGGTGGCTCAGTGGGTTGAGCCTCTGCCTTCAGCTCAGGTCATGATCTCAGGGTCCTGGGATTGAGCCCCACATCGGGCTCTCTGCTCAGCAGGGAGCCTGCTTCCCCCTCTCTCCCTCTCTGCCTGCCTCTCTGTCTACTTGTAATATCTCTCTCTCTGTCAAATAAATAAATAAAATCTTTAAAAAAAAAAAAAAGACTTCATACAAGTAGTTTAGGCTGGAGTTAAAAATTTGGAATTCCTGGGCACCTGGGTGGCTCAGTCGGTTAAGCATCCAACTCTTGATTTTGGCTCAGGTAACGATCTCTGGGTGATGAGATTGAGCCCTCCATCAGGCTCCATGCTGGGTGTGGAGCCTGCATGGGATTCTCTCTTTCCCTCCCCTCTGCCTCTCCCCAACTGCTTGAGAGCTCACTCATTCTCTTTCTCTCTTTTAAAAAAAAAAGAAAGAAAGAAATTTGGAATTCCTTCAGATGAATGGTAGCTGAAGAAGCTGTGGGCATATATGAAATGGTCTAAAGAGATAAGAAGACAAAAGGGTATCCTTTAGTGAAACACCACAGTTGGGAGGAAAAATTAAAAAAAAAGTAGAAGGAAAAGAAACAGAAATAGGAAGAGAACCAGGGTAGTGTATATAAAGTTTTTGTTAAGGAGACATGACCCCCATGTTACCAAGCCAATGGACATGTTACCTTCTCTGCTGTGGGATAAAAATCATTTTAATGAAGTTCAAACATAATGTAAATGAAGTTCATTTAATGAAGGTTAGAAACTGTAAACTTTAATATTTACTGGCCTCTCTTTTTTGTCCTAATTAAGCAAATTACAATTAGAATTCTTGCTTTTAGTAACTCTTGTGGTAACTCTAACTATGTAGGTTATTTACAAGTTGCATAATTAGAACATTTTAAACTCCAGGGATTTTTTTTTTCTCATGCTATCATCATTGATTTGTAAGATATGCAGAGAGAAGAACAGTGCTTTTAGTCAAGATCGGTTTGTTTTGCTTTCTAGTACAAATTGCCTGTACACACAGAGATCAGCTGGAAAGCAGATGGCAAAATCATGGCTCTTGGCAATGAAGACGGGTATGTGTTTGTTTCTAAAAAAAAAAAAAAAACTTTTATGCTTCACAAAATGCTCATCTACTGCACTGAACTGCCTAAATCTTCATTTTTTAATGTATTTTTTAATTTATTTTTTAATGTAAGCCTGGGCAGAAATGCTTTTTAGACCTCACTGTGCTCTTTCATAGCAAATAGTCCTAAATTAGCCCTTGGTTCATTAATTCTATTTTAGCTTTTCCATAGCACCATTTGTCACAAGAGGCTGAGAAACATAACTTTACAGAGATTGTTGGGATTTTCTTAAAGCTGAATATACTTGTTGAAAGAACAACCTTTTGTTTCTAGTTCTCTGTAAGAGAACTTTGCAGTGATAGATAGGGTTACCCTATTCCATTTCTCCTTTATTTGAGTGATGGAGTGAGGGAGATACTGTTTGCATTAGACTGTAATTTGATCATCCGTCTTTCTTCTCATGTGTTTGTTATTCCAGATCAATAGAAATATTTCAGGTTCCCAACCTGAAACTGATATGCACCATCCAGCAGCATCACAAGCTTGTGAATACCATCAGCTGGCATCATGAGCATGGCAGTCAGCCGGAGCTGAGCTACCTGATGGCCTCTGGGTCCAACAATGCTGTCATTTATGTGCACAACCTAAAGACTGTCATAGGTAACTTTGGTTTCTTACACTGCTTTCCACTCTTTACACTCCAGCAACTTTGCATTCTAAGGTTTTTTTTTTTTAATATTTTATTTGATTTTATCTTAGAGAGAGAGAAAGCGGGACCTCAGGCAGATAGAGTGGTAGGCAGAGGCAGAGGGAGAAGCAGGCTCCCTGCCGAGCAAGGAGCCCGATGTGGGACTCGATCACAGGACGCTGGGATCATGACCTGAGCCGAAGGCAGCCGCTTAACCAACTGAGCCCCCCAGGCGTCCCAGTTTTTGGTTGTTTTTTTTTTACTTGCTTTTTGGTATTAAAATGTTATTCTTGTTGTTTTTTCTGCTTTCAAAAGTAACATATTCTTGGGGCACCTGGTGGTTCAGTCTGTGAAGCGTCTCTCTTCGGCTCAGGTCATGATCCCAGGGTCCAGGGATCAAGTCCTGCATTGGGCTCCCTTCTCGGGGGAGAGCCTGCTTCTCCTTCTCCCTCTGCCTGCCTCTCCCCCTTCTTGTGCTCTCTCTCACTTTCTCTCAAATAAATAAAATCTTTAAAAAACAAAACAAAAGTAACATATTCTTCTTCATTAAAATAAGACAGGTGTCTGGGTGGCTCAGTCGGTTACACATCAGAATCTTGGTTTTGGCTCAGGTCATGATCTTGGGGTGGTGAGAGAAAGTCCGCGTACATGGTTAAAAGAGCCCCTTTTTTAAACACGAAAACAGTGAGATTACTTTTTTCCTAACTTCCTAATATGAAGAAATTATAATCTAACACCACATCATTTCCAGAATATTGCCAAGTGTGTGCTGTCAGCCATAGTGAACATAGTTGACATTTTTATTTTCTGTAGAATTTTCCATAGCTTTCTGAGAATCCTTATCTGTAACAACAACAACAAAATAAAAACGATTATAGCAGTGGTTCCCTCAAGTTAAAAGCAATATGGAAAAACTATTTAAGTATAGACAGACTTTCCTAACAATAAGTAGTAGACAGTGTATAACTAATGAGCATGACACGTTAGAAAGCTTTTCCTGGTCCTTATTATTAGTGGGATTCCAAATTAAGTATCCACTTTGACAGAGGGCATTAACTGTTCAGAGCGATGTAGATCTTTGTCTACTTTTACACTAACATCTCTATTTGTTTTTTATTTCATATCTCCTGAATAACAGAAAAAGACCAAAAAATGGCCAGAATCAATATTACTTGATTTCAGGCTTAGAGGAAAGATGCAAGAATAATACAGAGAATTCTCATACACCCTCTCACACGTTCAGTAACTGTTAGCCTTTTGTCATAGTCACGTGGTTCTGTGTATGTGTGTGCCTGAGTACATATTTTTTCCAAACTATGTTGCATGCATCATGCCCCCATGCTCCTTAGTATTTGTGTATTTTGTAAGAATAAGGATATTCCCTTACAATCTACAATTCCATTATGAACTTCAGTTAATTTAGCAATATATATACAGTAGTTTAATCAACCATCCATATTCTAGGGGGTTTTTTTGTTTTGTTTTGTTTTAGATTTTATTTATTTATTTGTCAGAGAGATAGAGTACAGGCAGGCAGAGTGGCAGGCAGGGGCAGAGAGAGAAGCAGGCTCCCTGCGGAGCAAGGAGGCCAATGTGGGACTTGATCCCAGAACGCTGGGATCATGACCCGAGCCAAAGGCAGCTGCTTAACCGACTGAGCCTCCCAGGCATCCCTCATATTCTAGTTTTGTCAGTTGATCCAGCGATGTCCTTTATATCTAGAGTAGTCTCTAAGACTTTTCTTTTTAAATCTTTTTAATACTGCCCTGTTATTTTGTAGATGTCCCCTTAGTGTGGGATAGTCTGATATGAAAATATGATTAAATTCACATTCTTCAGCTACCATAAAAGTGATGATACATCCTTCTTAATATTACATGCAAAAGATACTATTTTCATTTTGGTGGCTTTTAGAAAGACCGAATGACAGCTGACGCTTCTTGCGGTAAACCCATGTGGGAGGCACTGCTTAAGTGCCCATTGTCTTAACCAATAAATAATACTGCCTGCTGAAAGTCATCTAGAAAACACATGGCAAAATCTTGACTCTCCATGTTAACTCCACTTTGTCTTTTGTTGTTGCTGTTGGTAGAAATGATATCTTCCCCTTGTCTCTTAGAGAGCAATCCTGAATCTCCAGTGACCATTACAGAGCCCTACCGGACCCTGTCAGGGCACACAGCCAAGATTACCAGTGTGGCATGGAGCCCACATCATGATGGAAGGCTGGTATCTGCTTCCTATGATGGTACAGCTCAGGTACTATTATGTCCTTGATTCTGTAGATTCTTTACTATATATGCTAACTGGAACTCTTTCCTCTTTTCCCCCAGTTGTGTACATTTTTTCCCTGGCCATTATCTTCTACAGAAAGGGGTATTCTGAGCTTTAGAAGGCATTTTAGTTCATCCCACATATCTGAGCCCTTGGCAGGCTAAGATTGGGTTTTGGGGTTTTGTTTTTATTTTTGTTTTATTTAGATGACAGGGAAAGTATTGATAAGAAGTATTTTTTAACATTTCATTCTTACTGTCATATGATGGACTAAATTGATTTGAGAAGTACTTGCTCCTGTTTTTAAACACAGAAACGGGGGCTATAAATCAATAACAGATTTTGATATAAACTGGTGAGTCGAAAATCTTCAGATGGGAAAAAATAAAGATGAGATGCCAAGCCAGAGCCATGAGGTAGGACTCTCAGATACCAGAACCAGAACAGACGTGAGGAACTGGAGAGCTAACCTCTGATGGCTGTCCATCTCCATGCTGAGTTGTGACCGAGCTATTTGCACAAAGCTAGGAACCAGGAAGGGCTGCCCTTTGTGAAATGGAGATGGGGTAATTCAAGAAACAGTAAGGAAATTGATAAGCTCACAGAGATGGGGACAAAAGAATCACCTGTGAGAAATCAAAATCATACACATGCCCTACACATGCAGGTGTAGGCTCTAAATTAAAATTCTCTTTATGAGGAGCACCTGAGGGGCTCAGTGGGTTAAGCCTCAGCCTTCAGCTCAAGTCATGGTGTCAGGGTCCTGGGATGGAGCCCTGCATCGGGCTCTCCACTCAGCGGGGAGCCTGCTCCCCCCTCTGCCTGCCTCTCTACCTGCTTGTAATCTCTCTCTCTGTCAAATAAATAAATAAAACCTTAAGAAGAAAAAATTTCTCTTCATGACATCAGACTCCCCAGCCCAAAAAACATAAGAATGCTAGTTTAGTACAGTGAAATCCATAGGGTGCCATTAGAAGCCCACTCAGAATCATCCCCATAAGAATGTCTCTATATCCCAGAGTGCCTAAGCCTTCTACAAGAAAAAATATTTCTAAAATTTGAACTCCTAAGAGAAAGTAATAAATCATAAGGGGAAATAAGAGTATACATATTTTTTAAAAATCTTTTTTAACTTAAATCCCCCAAAGCAATAGATTAACCAGAATTTATCTATGCTATTGTGTGACTTTGGGTTTTAGGTGTGGGATACTCTCCGAGAAGAGCCTCTTTGCAATTTCCGAGGACATCGAGGTCGACTGCTTTGTGTGGCATGGTCCCCACTGGATCCAGACTGCATCTACTCAGGGGCAGATGACTTCTGTGTGTACAAATGGCTTACTTCCATGCAAGAACATTCCCGGCCTCCTCAAGGTCAGTCAGAACCAGGAGCCTGTAAATGCTTGTCTAATTCCCTTTCTCCCTTCCTCAGTAATTGAGTTGATCAAGGTCAAGAAAAGAGAACATTCCTGTAGAGTCGCAGTGATAGTATGGCATGGGTTGCCTTCCTAACCAAAGAACACAGCCATGAGGACAACATACAAATAATACTAATGAGTTATACTTAGCACCCAGATCTTGGTTTCTATGTATCATTTTCTGTTAAAAGAGACCAACCAGAGCTTCTTAGAGAAATGCCTAATTCCAGGTTGGGAAAGGAAAAAATAAGATATGGGCCTGGAACATCATCTGGTGCCACAAAGGAAGGAAGTGCTCAAAAACTGAGATATATCAAGAGGACAAAGAAGCCAGCTCGCAGGGGCTCCCACTAACCAAATCTGGGACAGTCTAAACTTGAAAATAGTGAGAAAAAGAATTCCATTTCTGGCAGTCACAGATCAAGGTGCCAACTTGCCCACCTGCCATAAATAGCTAGAAAACTAGACAGAGAGGCGGGGCGCCTGGGTGGCTCACTCAGTTAAGCGTCTGCCTTTGGCCTAGGTCATGATCCCAGAGTCCTAGGATCAAGCCCCACATTGGGCTCCCTGCCAGCAAGGAGCCTGCTTCTCTCTCTGCTGCTCCCCCTGCTTGTTCTCTCTCTCTCTCTCTCTGTCAAATAGATAAAAATTTTTTTAAAAAACTAGACAGAATAATATACAAGTAAAAATGATCCAAATAAATGAAAAGATATATCCATATAAAAAATTTATAAAAGAATGCTTATAGTGGGGCGCCTGGGTGGCTCAGTTGTTAAGCATCTGCCTTTGCCTCAGGTCATGATCCCAGGGTCCCAGGATCAATCCCCACATCAGGCTTTCTGCTCTGTGGGAAGCCAGCTTCTCTCCCACTTCCCTGCTTGTGTTCCCTCTCTCGCTGTGTCTCTTTGTTAAATAAATAAATAAAATCTTTTTAAAAATAAATAAATAAAAGAATGCTTATAGCCGCTTTATCTATAATCGCCACAAACTATAAACAACCCACAAGTCCATCAGCTGGTAAATAAACTATGGTTTATCCCTACAGTGGAATTCTACTCAGCTATAAAAATAAAGTAACTACTGATAAAAACAACAATATGGATGAATCCCCAGAAATGTTACACTGAGCAGAAGATGCTGGGCGCAAAAGACTACATGCTGTATAATTCTAATGTACAATAGAAAATACAGTCTTATATAATACAAAATTCTAAAACAGGTGAAACTAGGGTGACAGCAGATGAGTGACTGCCTTGGACTCAGAAAGTGCATCTTACTGCAAAGAGGCAGGAGGGAATGTTTTGAGATAATAGAAATATTTCATATTTTATTTGTGGTGGTGAGTTACATGATTATACATCTGTCAAAACTCACCAGAGTATTAAAAAGTGGGTATAGTATGTTAAACTATACCTCAATAAAGATGACTTTTAAAAAAGCAAAGGATAAAGGCCTTAAAACTTAGAAAGTAGGGGCACCTTGGGTGGCTCATTTGGTTGAGCATCTGCCTTCACCTGGGGTACAGATCCCGGGGTCCTGGGATGGAGCCTTCCGTCATCAGGCTCCGGCTCAGTGGGAAGCCTGCTTCTCCCTCTCCCTCTCCCTCTGCCCTTCCCTCTCGTTCATGTGCTCTCTCTCTCTCAGAGAAACAAAATCTTTAAAAAAAAAAAGACTTAGAAATTAAATAAGTAGGGGGCCTGAGTGGCTTAGTCGTTAAGCATATGCCTTCGGCTTCCTGCTCAGTGGGGAGCGTGCTCCCTCTCCCACTTCCTCTGCTTGTATTTCCTTTCTCCCTGTGTCTCTATCAAGTGAATAAATAAAATCTTAAAAAAAAAAGAAAGTAAATAAGTAATAATCAATTAAAACAAAATGGGAATCCATGAGTCCATATTGAGGAAAAAAAAGTGAAGGTCTGAATAAATGGGGAGAAACAAAAGCTCTTGTTCATAATAGAATGCCAACTAATAAATGTAGAATGAATGATGGAATCAGCAAATTACCATTCAGCAGTCATCACAGTAACAGTTTGTGGTCAAGAAACATCACTGGAGGGGTGCCTAAGTGGCTCAGTCAATTGAGCGTCTGCCTTTGGCTCGGGTCATAATCCCAGGGTCCTGGGAGAGAGCCCTGCCTCTGCTCATCGGGGAGCCTGCTTCTCCCCCTCCCTCTCCCTCTGCCTGCCACTCTGCCTACTTGTGATTTTGTGTGTGTGTGCGTGCGTGCGTGTGTGTGTATGTGTCAAATAAATTTAAAAAAAAATCAATGGATCCTAAAACTAGTAGATGCAAATACTTAGTAATTACAAAGGAAAAATGATTTTTCAAGGAGAAACCTGCAAGACACCCCCTTAACCAGGTGGTGAAGGTAAACAATCCAATAATGAGACAAACAGAAATTTTGTGCTACCTCCAATGTTGTACTGACAGCATCACTCCTTTGTATGCCAGCCCAAAATGCAAAACCTAAATTTAATCAGGACAAACATCTGGCAATGGAGGAAATCAACAAAGTAACGGTCCTGTGATCTTTACAAGTTTCAAAGCGTGAAAGTTAAAGGAAAACAAGCCTGTCTCAGGCTGAGGGAAACTAGAGAGGCATAACAAGCAAGAACATTGTGTAATCCTGGATTGTTTCCTTTTGCTGTAAAAGAAATTTTCCGTACATTTGGCAGAACTTGAATATAGTATGTAGAGTAGACAGTAGTAATGTATTGATGTGAATTTCCTGATTCTAATGGCTGTGCTGTAGTAATGTAGGAGAATGTCCCTCTGTATAGAATACATACTACAAGTGTTCAAGGATAATTGGGCATCACATTAATGATTTAATGAAATCCTGTAAGGGTTTGGTTACCATGTTGATAATACAGCTCTAAAAATTTATTGGGAAGGAAGGGAAATGGTGAGAACACTATCAAAAAGAAGAGTGATGAAGTTTTGGAGGTATCTCGTACAGTGCTTTTAACCCAGAATATATCTTATCTACAGCCATCCCACCTTGAATGCGCCAGATCTCCTCTGATCTCGGAGGCTAAGCAGGGTTGGGCCTGGTCGTACTGGGACGGGAGAATATATATTTTAGTCTGTCCTTGTCTTAACTGTGATTCCTCTAGGTAAGAAAAGTATTGAATTAGAGAAAAAGAGGCTCTCTCAACCTAAGCCAAAGCCCAAAAAGAAGAAAAAGCCCACCTCAAGAGCTCCTGCAAAGCAGGAAGTATACGATGGAAATGAAGACGAGAGCATCAGGGAGAGCTCGGGACCTGTTGAGAATGGCGTGTCGGACCAGGAGGCTGAAGAGGAAACCCGGGAGCCAGAGTTCCCCAGTGGCGTTGCCACAGTGGGTATGTGGCCAAATCCTATGTTTCCCATACTCTGGGAGGTAGCAGGCATATCTGACAAACTAAGCCAGGTCCTTACTCAGTTCGAGACTTCACTGCCTTTGATCTACTTAACTGTCCCATCCCTTTAACTTAGGTTATATCTTTGGTGCCGTCAGAAACTGCATTAGTTTCTTAAAGAGTTGTTTTAAGCCTCTAAACCTCTGAAGTGTTAAAGGGAATCTGGTGGAAGCCTGGGATAGAAATAGTGAAGGTCTTCAGAAAACACTTCTTACTAATTTGGGCAGGGTGAAACCAGGGGCGTCTATCCATAGAAATGTATATGGGAGAAGTTTTCCCAGTCCCAGATGTCTAGGACATCTAGACAGTTACTGAAAGAAACCACTGTTGTGTATAAATCTCTGGCCTAGAAGCTACCACCACTCTGGGAACTCACAAGTTCTCACCCTCATAACTGGGTTTGTACCTAGTGTGTCTGTGTTGTTGTTTCTGAAAAAAGTACATGAGTTAGGTTCTTCTAGTTTGGTAAGCTATCATGGCAGTTAGGTTTCTCATAGAACAGTTTTTCAGGGCTTTGTCCCTAATTTCTAATGTAGTCTGCTTCTAGTTTGAAGAGAAAAAGTGTTACTGGATGAAATTTTAGTACTTTAATTCTTTTTTATATATTTACCTTCAAGTTGTAGTGCCTATGACCTATTAAAATGATTAAAGAGCAAAAAGTATAAATAGAAGCAGTGAGTCCATGTTTAATTCTAAAATGGAATATTTTGATGTGACAGAATTAAAATGGCCAAAGTCAAAGATACATCCAGACCCTTTCCATCCCAAGGAATGGCTGTTGGACTCATAGTTTAGGAAAATAAAGAGCTAAAAGTTTAATTGGTGTTTTTTTTTTTTAGGCTCATCAAAATACCTCTTTATCACAGAATGGTTGCACAAAGTGTCCTTACCCCTATAGATCAACAGCTGGGCTTTTGTAAAGTTCATAGTTGTGTGTCCTCAGGATTGTGACTCCATATCACATACCCTTAATATTCTCTATTGTAATTAAACATGCAATTAGTACTTTGTCATCTAAATAGATAAGAAGTATTGTGCCATCTGAGCAAAGTTTCAGAACTCCTGGGCCTCTGGTATAAAACTATGGGGGCTAGAAACAACTTCTTAGACCAATTAGTCAGAGTTCCTAGAATAGACAGTTTGTGAGGTGGGAAAAGGAAGACTACACATGTTTCCTTTCCAAAGTATCTTATCTCCTATTATGGAATACATAAAATCACACTATTAACCCTAGTATACTTCTTAATTATTAAAAAGGACTAGATTCTGCATTGTCCTCCAAACTTTTTTTCTTTATCCCCTATGATGTAGCTTCTAGAGAACCAGTTACCTGCGCCCCGGTTTCAATAGGCTTTGAAAAGTCAAAGGTCACTGTTAATAACAAAGTCACTTTACTGAAGAAGGAGCCACCTAAAGAGAAGCCAGGTTGGTGTCTAATGATTAAAATATTTTGTGAAAGCACCCTCAAATATCACATGCAACCACAAACTCCAAAGTGTTTGGTTCTTACTGTTGGTTTTTTTGGGGGTTTTTGTTTGGTTTTTTAGGTTTTAAGTATTTGTTTGTTGATTTGATTGTTTCAGTTTTGGGTCATGTTTTTAAACAGCTTTAACACTTAAACAACTTTAAACACTTTTTAATGTTTTACTGGCGAAGTGTCATTTTGCAGCTGTTAATAATGCTTCACAGGGTGTTCACAGCGACGTGTGTGTGTGTGTGTGTGTGTATGTGTGTGTGTGTTGTAAACACTGCCCCCACCTAATTTAACTTGAAA
>ML112232.1:0-34661 GCA_003697995.1 Taxidea taxus jeffersonii | reverse complement strand
AGAGAGAGAGAGAAGTACACAGGTCATTGTCATGACTGACAATGAGTTTCACAAATTTGAATACACCCTTATAACCGGCACCCGTATCAAGAAGTGTAACACTACCAGCACTCTGGAAGCTTCTCTCATGCTGCTTTTCAGTCAGTCTCCACACACCCCTACAAGGGTAATCATTGTCCTGACATCCATAATCTTTTGTACCTTTTTGAATTTTACACTATTTTGTATGTGTTATATAATCAAAGAAAAAAATTGATGTTTTAAAATGTGGAATTGGGGAGAGTAAATGAAGCAGGTGATCTGTAATGGCAGCTTAATTAGAATCTAAATGTTGTACTTAATGCAGTGACTAGAACCAAGGCATTTTCAACCCAGATGTCTGTATGTGCTTTTTTTTCCCCCCTTAAACCTGATTTTTATTTACCTTTTTTTTTTTTCAAAAGCCGGCTACCATGTGTGGCTGTGGGCTGTGGAAGCTTTTGCCAAGCAGCTGTGTTTTCAAGATCAGTATGTCAAGGCGGCCTCTCACCTACTTTCTATCCACAAAGTCTACGAAGCTGTAGAGCTACTCAAGTCACACCATTTCTACAGGTTTGTATGACCCTGCAGTTGAACCAATAGTTGGACATAATGTGAAATCCATCTGCTAAACAGCTCTGCTTACTGATAACCAGCACAAACCTCTGTTTTGTAATTAAACCTCTCAAACATACAGAAATATGCAAACACTAGTTTAACAGACATTAATGCACCAGAACCTGTACACAACAAAAAGTTGCCACTGATTGTTTTTTCAGAACTTCTTTATCCTTAAAGTAACACAAATAGAGAAAACAGCGTAAGACAAAAAGGACAGGATCTTGCCAACCACCCCAAAAGGCTCCCCATGCCCCCAGTTTTAAGTATAACATTACAGATTTGGTTGGATTGCCTTTCTCCAATTCTGTCTTCATCCCTTCTCTAGAAATACCACTCTCCTGAGATTGGTATGAATTCTTCCTATCCAAGTTATTACACTTCCACTATAATAACATTTGTAAGTAGTGACCCACAAAAGAAATGGAATATTTCTTGTAAACAACATACAACTGGGTCTTGTTTTTATCCAGTCTGATGGTTTCTGCCTTTTAATTGGAATGTGCAGGCCATTTACGATTAATGTAAATATTAGTGCGATTAAAATTTACCATATTGCTACTTGTCCCATCTATTATTTGTTCATTTTTGTCTTCCTGCTTTCTTTTGAATCAATTGAATATTTTTTTATCTCCAGTACTGGTTTATTAGCTATACTCCTATTCATTTATTTTATGGTTCCCTGATGGCTTGTGATGATTAGCATTTTTAATTTATCACAGTTCACTTTCAAATAATATTTTATTGCTTCTTATAGACAATGTATTTCTTTCCTTCCTCCCTGTCCTTTCTACTGTTGTCATGTATTTGATGTTATAGCCCCACATTACACTATTAGAATTTTTGCTTTAACCTGTCATCTTTTTTAACATCTTTTATATATTTTTTTATTAATTTTAAAGTGCTTTTTTTAATATTTGCCCATATATGTATTTCCAGCATTTTTCATTCTCTTACATAGGTCCAAGGTTCTAATTGCTGTCAGCTCCTTCTTGACTTGAACAAGATCTTCACTCTTGTAGTGTGATTCTTCTGACAACAATTCCATCAACTTGTTTGTCTATAAAAGCCTCTAATTTTGCCTTCATTTTAAAGGATCTTCCTCTGGCAGTTTTGTCATTCACGGCATCAAAGATGACATTGTTTTCTCTTTTGTTGGTTTTGACTTGACTACTACATTGAAATCTCACCTTTTTATATAGGAACTATGTCATTTTTCTCTGTTTTTAGGACTTTCTCTATTACTGATTTTCAGCCATTTGATGTGCTGGCTTTGAGGAGACTTTCTTTTTCTTTATTCTGTCTTGGTCTGTCTTCCTTTAGAGTATGCTGAACTCTGTTTTAGAGAGCATTAACGTTGCTGTGAATCTGGGGAGCCTGGGTTGCTCAGTCAGCTAAGCAGCTGACTTCAGCTCAGGTCGAGATTGTGCAGTCCTGGGATCGAGCCCCATGTCGGGGTTTCCTGCTCAGTGGGAAACTGCTTCTCCTTCTCCCTCTGCCTCTCCCACAGCTCATGCTCACTCATTAGCTCACTTACTCTCTCAAATAAATAAATGAAATCTTTAAAAGTTGCTCTGGATCAGCTTGATCTTTCCATGGCTTGTTTTTAGGCTTTCTTAGGACAGTTTAGGGAAATCTGTACTCTAGAATTAGTTTGCCCTTCTACCTTCTGGTGTCTTTACTGAATGCCTTGTGAATTCAACAAATCAGAACTCAGATGTCTAGCTGGTCAAAACACAAAAGTCCCTGAGGCCCCTAAGTGAGCTTTGGGAATTACTCAGCTTACACTTCCCTGATTGGTCTTTATCCAGCCTTGAGCAGTTTCCTACACATGTATGGCCTTTGTGTTTAGCCAAAGACTCCATGGAACCCCCAAAGAGAGTTCTGTAGACCCTTCTCTGGACAGCTTCTTCCTTCCTATCATCCTGGCCCTCAAATTCCAATTGCTTTGTCTCTCCTTGTTAAGACCGCTGAGGCTCTGCTGGGGTTCCCTATAGGAAGATGGCTGTAGGGGGTCCCTGACAGGGCTCATATCCTTGGTTCCCCTGTCTCCAGGATGACAGTCCTGAGCTGCCTGGTGCCCAGTGTCTGAAAAAAATACATATTTTGTCTAGTTTTGTGGCAGGAGGGTAAGCCTGGTCCCTGTTACTCCATCATGGCTACAGGTTGATGTCTCAAAATACCTCTTAAACATTCCTCTGCCTAGATCAACTTAATCTAAAATACTTCCAGCTACAACTTTATGTTGGCTACAACTCAGAAGCTGTATGTCACTTGGAAGATATTAGTTCACAGAATTATATAGGTACTCTAAATGTTAACACATTTCATTATAAAATATCCGCCCCAAAAAGTCACATTCTTAAATATCACCATAAGTCTCTTCAGAAGAATCTTTAACTTTTGGGAAGCAGTCAGGCCACAGCCACAGCAGCAGACACAGATTTCCTAAAATTCTAGTTTTCACTTGAAAGCTCAAATTTTATCATTGGCAACAATATAGATAGTTGTTTTCTGTGAAGTGACAGGACTTGGGGACCCCCAGGAATCCACAGACGACACTTTAAGAACTGCTGACCTAGGGAAAGAACTGAGCTCAGCATGTGGTTTTAAATTCTCACATAATGCAAGAAAACGGTTTTTCATAGGCTGTTGGAACAGTATGAACAATACAAGGGGACAGTTTGTCCTATCTTCTAGCCTTTTCAAGTTGGCCAATATCTGTTCTTGCCTCTAGGGAAGCTATTGCAGTTGCCAAGGCCCGACTGCGCCCAGAGGACCCGATCCTGAAGGACCTATACCTCACCTGGGGAGCCATCCTGGAAAAAGATGGCCATTATGCTGTAGCCGCCAAATGGTAAGCCTGAGGGAACAGGCATGAATCTGAACACAGAGGAGCAGGATAAGAATAGTAAGCGAAGGGCAGGTGGGAGGGTAAAGTGACTAGAAAATAAAAAGGCATATGTGTATTAAACCCAACTTCATAAGATTGGCCAGGACCTGCCTCCTTAGTATTTATTTGAATCACTGTAACTTCAGGAAACCTCAGTAGCAGACTCAGGAGGTCCCCTTCTTCTAGTGATGTCTTTACCATCAAACAGGGAAACTGGAAGGGAGTGAAGACTCTTCAGCAAATGTTGAGGTTCCTTTATGTCCTTACCCCGTGTGATGCTGTCGCTCATCCTGTGTATAGCAGTGGATGAGGGAATGGAGATCTGCTTGTGACACGTTGGGGTTTTCTTCTCTATCACAGCTATTTAGGGGCTGCTTCTGCTTACGACGCAGCCAAAGTGTTGTCCAAGAAAGGGGACGCAGCATCACTTAAGACGGCTGCGGAGTTGGCTTCAATTGTAGGAGAGAATGAGTTGTCCTCTTCCCTGGCACTCCGCTGTGCCCAGGAGCTGCTTTTGGCCAGGAACTGGGTGGGAGCCCAGGAAGCCCTGAAGCTACATGAAAGTCTGAAGGTCAGTCTGTTATTGTATCTCCTGGTATTTAAGAGGGAAGGGCCCCAAGTCCTTTTCTAGTTCAGTTCCAAATGAATAACCCAGCTGAACAAGCTGTACCAATTAGGCAGGTCTCCTCAGAAGTGTCTAGCAAGGGGCGCCTAGGTGGCTCAGTGGGTTAATGCCTCTGCCTTCAGCTCGGGTCGTGATCTCAGGGTCCTGGGATCGAGCCCCGCATGGGGCTCTCTGCTCATCAGGGAGCCTGCTTTCCCCCTCTCTCTGCCTGCCTCTCTGCCTACTTGTGATCCCTGTCTATCAAATGAATAAATTAAAATCTTTAAAAAAAAAAAAAAAAAAGGAAGTGTCTAGCAAGCCCTGGCCCTACTATCCCGTGGAAGTACCATGGCTCGTCAGTTGCTGTATTCAAAGAGAAAACGTGATCATTCGCAGTGATTCTCCTCCCTTAGCAGTTTGTGGACAACATATATGAGTAGACTTGAGTCCGCTCAGCTCCTGGGCTCCGGTCTGGTGTCTCTTCGTTGGTGTCATCAGGTCTTCTTTGAAGAGGGAGAGGAAGAGGGATTAACGTCTGACTGAAATCATGTCTCTGCCATTGCACTCCACATTAGCTTTAACCCATGAAGTGTGGTAAAATCAGTATTTTGTTGAATGTCTACTTTATCCCTTTCTGGTTAAAAATGAGTAATTTACCACTGCCTTATCTGACACATCAAAACCGAGATTATTTTAAAAGCATCAGCACTCTCAATTTCCGAAACACATAAACATTTGGTCCATTTTAGACAACTTTGCTGGCCAGATACTAATATGAACTTTGTAAATTCCTCCTTCCCTAGTAGAGTTACTGGGCCTAAAGAGTTCCTAGCTAAATATTCATAGACCAAGAAAAATAGTAGCCTTCTGGGAACTGCAAAATAAAAACGGAGGCAAAAGTAGTACACCCTCAAAGATACTGTCATTTGGTGTATTATTTATAAAGTGACCAAATCTTGAAAGACTTTAATTTGTCCAAAGCAAGAAAAAAAAAAGTTTCCAAAAATGGTTATTTAGCATTTCTTTTTTTCTGTTAAGCAGCATCCTTATCAAAGTGAGAAAACCTTTAACCTTATGCTAAATGCTATTATAATAATGATGAGGCTGTTTTGGCTATGTGGAACAGAGGCCTTCCCAAGCCTAACTGAGAAGATACTATAAGGGTACACACGAATCTCGTGCAACTGAAAGTCTAGCAAAAAGAAAGATTTTCATCTAGGGCTTCTTCTCTCTGAGCATCTAATCCTCTTCTTCTGAGCTTCTCCTCCTCTTCCAGCTGACTCCCTCTTAAACCTGCTGAGGCATGCTGCCTTAAGACCTACCCCAACTCTCAGATCTACACAGCTTATCTGCTCTAGCACCTTCTGCCCATTGCACTTTACTTCTGTATCCCTTAATCTAAAGTTTGGGCAGGGGCTAAGAACTGGATGAATCCAGGCCATCTTTTCTCAAACTGAGCCACAAGTCTTAGGTGGCTGGCCAACATGTGGCTTACATTATAGTGGGCAGGGCTACAGGTGGGGTTCCGTGTTATAAAAACGTTTGCTTGGGTCCTGGCTACTTCCAGGATCCCTGCAATGGCATCTGGTAAAATGTCTATTTGATAACATCCTTTCCCCCCTCACTCATGACTCACAGTGGCCAGAGGCAGTCCATGAAGGGGTTTGGTTGCTGAGTGCTCTGGAGACAATCAGGCACTCCCACTGCCTAACAGTTCCTGTCCTTTGTTGTTGGGTTCCAGGGACAGAGACTGGTGTTTTGCCTTCTTGAGCTACTGTCCAAGCATCTGGAGGAAAGGCAGCTTTTAGAGGCCAAAACCTCTTCCTACAATGCCTGGGCTACAGGCACTATGGGGCCCTTCGTGGAGAGGGTGACTGCTGTATGGAAGAGCACCTTCAGCCTGGAGAGCCCAGAGCAGTACCAGGCAGCCCTGCGGCAGCTGCACAGTATCAAGTACCCATCGGCTACAAATAACACTCCCTCCAAACAGGTACCCTGTCTGCACTCTCTAGTAAGACTTCCGTAGTCCGTGTCCGGCATAATAAGGAAACAAGCTGAATGCCAGTTTGCAGTTCAGAAAAGACCAAGGCAGGCCAAGCAACCTGGAAAGACCTCTCCAGACTGATTAAAGCCCTTTGGCTTTGAAGTTAGTCTTGCTCAGTCTTCTCTTAAAAGAAAAAAAGAAGAAAAAGTCTAAAAATACAAAAAATGTAGAGAAAAATAGAATACCCATCAATCAGAAGTAACAGATGGTCACATTTTGTCAGTTTTGCTTCATAGTTTTCTGGGTTTGTTTTGTATATACTAGTTTTTAGTAAAAGAAATACAGTAAGGTAGAAGTTCCTGGTACCCATTCCCCTTTGCTAGCTCACCAGAGGCAGCACCTAAGTCAGGTGAGCAGTGAGCAGTTTGTAAAATCACTCCATATTGATGCAAGGAGATAAAATTGATCCACTGTAACAGCTGTACCCATACTATAAATAGATACCAATTTATCTACTTGTTCTTTTGAAAATGAGGGCACGGTATTTATGAGAAACAAGACTTCCTCAAATGATACATAGCACTTTGAGAAGCAGTTTGGCAGTTTCTTATGAAATAAAACATAGACATGCTCAATGGCCCAGCATTCCCACTGCCTAGACATTTCACTAAAAGAGAGGAAATCTGGTGTCCACACATACTTGTACACAAATGTCCACTGCAGCTTAGTTCACAACAACCAAAAATGAGAAACAACCCAAATGTCCATCAGCTGGTGAATGGATATGCAGACTATGTTATATCCATACAATGGAATACTATGCAACCCTAAAAAGGACTGAACTAGTGACATACAGATAGTATTAGCAAATCCTGAAACTATTATGATAAGTGAAAGAAGGAAGACACAAAAAGACTGTATACTCTGTGGTTCTATTTATGTGAATTCAAGAAAAGACAAAATTTATATGGCCAAAACCAGATCAGTGGTTGTCGGGTTGGGGAGAGGAGAGTGCGTACAGAGGGGTACTTGGGGAGATTTTACAATGATGAAAATGTTCTAGGTTTTGATGGTGGTGGTGATTGTAGCATATGTATCTATACAGATAGATATATTTATCAAAATTCATCAAATTGCTCACTATAAATTTTAATTATACTCCAGCTTGGTTGGTTGAATTATAGCTTAGTTCCAAAACTCAGTTTTTGTTTTAATTAAATACAAATGTCAAGACATTTTTTTTTTTTAGCATGAACAGACTTTGACACCAGACAAGGTATGTTACTGTGCAACTAGGTAGGAAAGTTTCTCAGATACGGAAGCAAAAATGGGTAGTGGAGATGTGAGGAGCTTTCTTAAACGTACATTGTCTGTATTTCATCCAAGTGCAGTCAGTGGGAATATTCTGGTATCATCCTAGTGCTTGCTGTGGGAGAATGTTTAACTGAAACTCTGGCTCCTCCCTCCAGCTTCTGCTTCACATTTGCCATGACCTGACGTTGGCAGTGCTGAGCCAGCAAGTGGCCTCCTGGGACGCAGCTGTGGAAGCCCTGCTTCGGGCTGTGGTGCGGAGCTACGACTCAGGAAACTTCACCATCATGCAGGAAGTGCACTCAGCCTTTCTTCCTGAGGGTAAATGACCCCCACTTCTGCTGGGGGCATGCCTACTAATGGATGATAAAACCACCACCAATGGTGTGGCACCAGCACAACATATATCACTGAAAGATAGAGACCAGCCAGCTATGTTATTTAGCACCAAGTTTAAATTCTCTTACCCAAGCTCCTAAGAGGTAGCCAGAATGACTGAGCTATCTTCCTTTACCTGGCCCTACCTGCCTTATCTTCCACACTGTCTTCTATAAATTTTCCTACAGAGTTTGAGGGGAATAGTAATGTGCTCATCAGTCAGTTAAGAATGGAAAAGCTCATGGGGTGCTTAGCTGGCTCAGTCAGAGGAGCATACAACTCTTGATCTCAGGATTATAAGTTTGAGCCCCACACTGGGTGTAGAGAAACATTTAAAATAAATAAATGAATGGATTTTTTAAAAAAAAAGAATAGAGAAGCACAGCAGAAAGATATTCTTTAAGCTGCATAGTCACTAAACTAAATCATTGTGATTTTTCAGAAACATAGTGGGATATTACCCCCCAGAGCTTTCATAGGAAGATGGAATATTTTTTCTATAATGCTTTGACACGTAGACTATAGCAACAAGAATATTGCCCTAGGTCATGAGATGTTTAGCTCTGGTTGACTTTTGGTGAAGGGCATGTGGTCCCATGGATCACTGCTGTCCTTTATTGAGATCCTCTCCGTGGGTGATAGCAAACATAAGGGGAGGGGCCAGATTTCTAGCAGATAAAGAAACACACAACCCTAAATCCTTTTCTTTTCCTCCTAGGCTGTGACCATCTAAGACACAAACTGGGTGAACCTCAGTCCCCCACCACACCAGCTTTCAAAAGTTTGGAGGCCTTTTTTATTTATGGACATCTGTATGAATTTTGGTGGTCTCTCTCCAGGCATTGCCCCAAATCCAGTGTTTGGGTAAGAGCTGCTCACAGAAGGACAACCTCTGTTGAGCAAAGCCAGCAGATAAACAATGCCACCCCTGAAGAAACGGACCCCAGAGATTCTCAGCCAGAGCCAAGTAGGCCTCCAGAATTAGATGTGAGACTCACAGAAGAAAGCAAGCAAATGCTGATCACTTGTAAAGAGCTCTTTTCAGAAAAGCATGCCAGTCTCCAAAACTCACAGAGAACCGTTGCTGAAGTCCAAGAGACCTTGGCAGAAATGATCCGCCAACACCAGAAGAGTCAAGTCTGTAAATCTACAACAAACGGTCCTGATAAGAATGAATCTGAACAGGCAGCAGAACAGTCCCTCTCTAGTCCTCAGAGCGAGTGGTAAGTAATGAGTCGGTATAAGATGGAATTGGAAATACCCTGCTGAGTTCTCACATCATCATCAGATAAAAATCAGTACGTGATGAGTCTGATCAGGTCACTTGCCAGCACCATAATGTAGCATGCACCGGCCTCGGAGTCCAACGTGGGGTTCTAATCCTGGCTCTGCCGAGTGACCTGAGGCAAGATTCTTAATATTTCTGAGCTTTCATTCCCTCATCTATAATTGGGAGTACCTATTCCTACCTCGCTTGTTGGGGCAATTAAATGAAGTCAAGAATAATGTTAATAACAGTAGGACAGACAATAAAATCCTACCTTTGAGCAAAAAGTAGATTTCCCCTCCCCAAAAAATCAATCGTGTAAAACGGGGAGTTGAAATATCAGACCATTAATGAAAACCAGTTTTTCAGTCATTCTGTGCTATCCCAGAAAATACACAAAAAGGGTAGTGTACAAAAGTGGATGCTGAATTGAGAAAATCCCAAGTGATCAGAATGCTGTAGCACCCTAATTTCTGTTGAACACAGGGGCCAGGTGGATGACAGGAGCCAATCACCATCACTGTAAAGCTTATCTGCACTATTACAGGGCCTTCTGCCTTGGGCATTTGTAGTGAATAACAGTTACTGATTGGTTATGATACTGAGTGTCTTTTACATAGACAGTCTTCCACACAAGGCTTAAAACATAGTAACTAGTACCATTAGTAAACTGATAACTGATACTCATATTAGTAACTGAAAAAAGTAAGTTTTGAATTCCTTGTATATTTATTGCTGTACAAATACTCCCATGGGTTGGGGGAGGGGAGACTCCCACTGAAATCTTGAGTCAGAGTTTTGAGTCACTTCTCCAGTAAGCCACAACACTCTAGGCAGCTTTAGGCTTTGTTTTAGTAATAAGAAAAACACTGTAAGAAGTTCTCAGCCCTGCAGCTCTTAACCTCTGAATCACAGGACTCCTTTAACAAGCTTAAGACACTCTTCCCAGAAAAATGTGCATCCATACACCTACGGTTAGGAGCCCCAGCTATGTCTAACTGTTCCCCAGAGAAATCCAGGCTTTCTGCACTTGGCTGCAGAACTGAATCCCCTCGAGGTCCTAAATTTTCATTAGAGCTATGTGTCTAAGAAGTGGGGATTTGGAAAATAGTGAAGAATGGTATTGCATTTTGAAAACTTAACATCACTTTAAATTCACTCCTCTTGACCTTTGTATTAAAGATGAGAGATAAGACCCAGATGACAATTTTACTTACAGGGTAACAGTTAAAAGTTATGTGGGGGAAGGTATATGACTTAACGCTTTTTTTTATTATTACTAGTAATGAAGAAAAAAATGAGCCACTTTCTCTGCCTGAATTAACCAAAAGGCTTACAGAGGCAAATGAGAAAATAGCTAAATTTCCTGAGAGTGTTAAGGTAAGATTTATAGCAGTTCACTTGGTAAAATGTGATTTTTTTATATTATCAATTGACTATACCAAATTCTTTAAGGTCATCTGAGTCTCTGTACCATTTCTGAAGTCTCTTCACATCTGTATATGCTTAAAAGTTTAGGATCTCGGGGCACCTGGGTGGCTCAGGGGGTTGTTGAGCCTCTGCCTTCGGCTCAGGTCATGATCTCAGGGTCCTGGGATCGAGCCCCACATTGGGCTCTCTGCTCAGCGGGGAGCCTGCTTCCCTCTCTCTCTCCACCTGCCTCTCTGCCTACTTGTGATCTCTGTCTGTCAAATAAATAAATAAATAAATCTTTAAAAAAAAGTTTAGGATCTCATTGTGTCTGGTTAACTAAAATGTTTTGTGAGAATAGGATTATTGACAACACAAGCAATTTTATACCTCATTCTTTAGCAAAATGGAACAAATTTTGGAATTGGGAGGTAAGATAAAAATTGGTACCATGTATTTGATAACCTACAGATGGATTGGGTGTATTTGAATGTGGCCGTGGCATTAAAGAACCATGATTTAAATTAATTGAATAGGGCTCTAGAGACAGATTCTTTCATTTGAGAAAGGATATCCCAGTAACCATCCCAGTTTTGATTATCCTCTATCCTTAGAGTAACGGATGAAGAGCCTTATAAGGGAAGTGGCTCAGTCATGCCTGAGAAGTATCACTAGATGAGATTTTGAATTGCTGGTGCCTGTAAGCAGGTACATGTGGCTCTTTTGTAAATGCTTCCTTATTCATCCCTGTGTCATCTTTCAGACCTGGCCCTTCCCAGATGTGCTGGAGTGCTGCCTTATCCTGCTTCACATTGGGTCCCAGTGTCCTGGCAGCGTGACCCAAGACATGCAGCAACAGGCCCAAGAGCTCCTTCAGAAATACGGCAACACTAAAGTTTACAAAAGATACTGCGAGACCTTCTGTACGTGAATTTTCGAGGACCTCTAAGGAAACTGTGCCAGATTCAAAACGTATGACACCTTCATCTCTACAGTTATACCATGCCAGACATTCACTCTCATCCCTAGATGTTTTTGCAGTGATCCAAATAATACAAATGAGGGTCAAGTTTGAATTGACTCTCTTCTACCTTATACATAGTGGAATCGGACTTTGGACTCAACTATGGTTTCCTACTGGAGTAAGGATCATGAAAAGCCAGCAGTAGGTATTCAGAATTAACACCTGCAGTGTGATCTTTGGTCAACTCTAAAGCCTTATGTAGGTTTCACCCAAAGAGGAGAAACTTTTTAATCACCCAAAGTGTTATGTGCTTAAACACAAGCTACCTTTATAAATCCTTCACCTGATGGTAAACATGTCGTTCTTTTTGGAGACAGAATTGCTACATTTTATGCCTTGGTATCATTTTTCTTACTTTTTTGTTAATATTGGTTCTCCCCTTCTGTTCTTTCAAAGACTTCACTTAGAATGTGAAATAGGCCTTTACCCATCATGTTGATTCTACCATCCATCTGAACTTTAGGTCAAAAATTTGGTTTTATTGTTTCTTGTCACTGCTTATTTGAACAAATCATTTACTAAAGCATTAGGAGAACAAATAACTAAAACAAATGTGTCTCATCCCTTCAGTTTTATAAAACGTAATGGTGATCAGAAGAGCTCAGAAGAAATTACTGTTTCAGTGGCTTGTAATCTTTTTTGGATCACATGACCCTTTGAGATGAGAATTAAAACCACAGATGGTCTTTGAAGAAAAATTAATTCTGCATATATAACTTTTGGATCAGTATGTAACTTTTGGATCAGCGGACTCCAACTTCAGCAGAATGTGATCCTATATACTATTTAATTATAAAACCTGTTCATTCCCCTCCCTGCATTATTGAGCATTCTTTTGAACAATGTCAGAAAGAGATGTTTCTGTAATATCCCAGTTGCTGGGGTATAAAAATCAGATAGTCTGGGGTAGGGCTGGGAGGGAGCACTCTTTCCCAATAATATAACTCTGATCTTTTGGGATTCATTGTGAAAACTTTTCTGCTTGATTGTCCAGTTTATTTTTCAATTATTTCCTAAGTTGGGATTGTTGTGGCAGCAAGAATAAAATTCATTAACAGAAACTCTAGGAAGGAAAAAGTTTGAGAGACCATTATTTAAAGATCTGATTGACCAGGGGTTTTGTTTGTTTTCATTAGACCTAGCTTTAGGGCATCTGGGTGGCTCAGTGGGTTAAGCTTCTGCCTTCGGCTCAGGTCATGATCCCAGGGTCCTGGGATTGAGGCCCACATCGGGCTCTCTGCTCAGCAGGAAGCCTGCTTCCCCCTCTCTCTCTGCCTACTTGTGATCTCTCTCTCTCTCCCTCTCAAATAAATAAATAAAATCTTAAAAAAAAATAAAATTAGACCTAGCTTTAGAATTTAAAAATGCTAAACCCAAAAAAACAAATATTGTAGAACTTAGATCCTCATGATTCTTTAAACAGTTACTTGAACTTGAGGAAGAAGATGCATTGTTACTAGGGATGGAAAGTCTTGGCTGCAAAGATTATGCATAGGCATGGCTATGTGGAGAAGTAGATACCAGTTCTACAATCTTCGCTAAAATGAACAAATGCTTCACTTGCAGAGACAACAACAAAAAATTATTC
Source organism: Taxidea taxus jeffersonii (assembly GCA_003697995.1). Taxonomy (NCBI): domain Eukaryota; kingdom Metazoa; phylum Chordata; class Mammalia; order Carnivora; family Mustelidae; genus Taxidea; species Taxidea taxus. The sequence continues at coordinate 21,566 of ML112232.1, read as the reverse complement.
CCTTCCCCTTAATTAAAGAACAGTATTATTAAACTAGAAATTCTAAACTCCTTCACAATTTATCAGAACCATCATCTGTGCTTGGAGTAATCATACACACTCCTCAATTACTGCTTTAGTAAGAACAAGAGTTACTACTTGACAACTAAGCAGTAAAACTACCCAGAACAGAAGTGACACGATTCCATTTCCTCCCAAATTCCTCTCCTCTTTCCCATACTAGATAATGTAGCTAAGCCACTTCCAATTTGAATAAATGGTTTTCATTTCTATCTCCCTAATTATCAGAACCACAAAGAGCCAAAGCACTGAGGAGGTGACTCAAGCTAAATAGATACCACTAAGCAAATGAAGTGTTGGTCCTTTACCTAATACCTTTACCTAATACAAACCACCTCATTAATCAGATGATTGCTCTCACCTCCCACTGCCTCTCAATCTGCTCTTACTACTGACTCTCCATTCTTCATATACCAATGACAAGTCCAAATCACAAATCAAATCTTATCAATTTAAAAAAATTTATCAGTTTATCAGTTTAAAAAAATTATTTCACTACTGTCCCATTTTAAGTGGAATAAAAAATATTTCAGTACTTCCCCATTGTTAGTGGGAAAATGATCACCTTGCAGGGCTTCCAGGGCCCTGCCTGATCCTGCCGTTTACCTCTTGGCCTCTTCTTGCACTCCACCTTGTTTCTAGATTCCACCCACACTGGTCTCTTAGGCTGCGGGAACCCACCGGTTTTTCTTGTCATCTCAGTAGTTTTGCCTATGTTGTTCTTTTGCCTGGTCCATTCTTACCCATCTCTTAGATCTCAGCTTAAATGTTCCTTCTCAAGAGACTGTCCCTGAACCTCATCCTAAAGGACATCAGTGTCATGTACTTTACAGGTCACAAATTTTATTTTTGTGAATTACATACTCTTTGGCTACACAGATTGTAAACTTCAGTGAGGGTAGAGATTATGTCTTCCATGTGCTTTTTTATCCCTAGCTCCTATTTACAGTGTCTAGTAGGTGTACAGTGGAAACTTATGGACTGAATAAGTTAGGAAATTGAAAGAGTATTAACAGCTTAGATTTAAGACTCAAACTGAGCTCATTCATACTAGCACTAGCTGACAATTGGGCTTGTAGTTGATAGCCTTACTAGTTACCAGAAGACAAATTTAACAACTTTTGGCAATTTATGCGGAGGGGTTTGAATTTACCCATAATTAGCATCCTCTGGTTACCCTCTACAGGACCATCCCTTTCTGAGCATAACCACTCACAAAGTCCTACATGTGCTCGTATATATGTATACAAGATTCTTGCCAATTCTACTAGAGGTGTGCCCTTTCTTTAGCAACACTTTAATGAACTGTCTCTTATCCCTCCCATGCAATGACCAAATCCCTGGTTCAACAATGTGTTAGTTCAGCCATTCATCTCAACATTTCTCCTGACATACAAATCTGTCAACTGTGGCAAAGATAAATTCCCTATCTGAATCTAAATTTAGGACATCTGGGGGTGCCTTAGTGGCTCAGCTGATTAAGTGTCTGCTTTCAGCTCGTCATGGTCCCAGGGTCCTAGGTTCTAGCTCTGTGTCGGGACCCCCACTCACCAGTCTTTCTTCCTCTGCTCTCCTCCCCCACACTCATCCATACTCACTCCCTCAAATAAAATCTTCTCTTTTTTAAAGATTTTATTTATTTGATATATGGCAAGAGCTGAACACAAGCAGGGAGAGAGGGAGAAGCAGCCTTCCTGAGAAGCAGGGATCCTGATGCAGGGCTCAATCCCAATAAATAAATTTAGGCCATCTGTATAGGCCCCACAATCACCAGCATGCCAGAGAACTTGGCTGAGAATCTCTTCCTATATGTGAACTTCCCAATGAAAACTTAGATCTGCTCCTATACCAGACTTCTTAAAACTCCTTGTTTTATGCCAACTGGAAGGGTGGGAAATAGTCTGGAGCCGATGCTACAATACCAGAAGTTTAAGTTGTCTTAAAAGTCTACTAATTAGGGATGCCTGGGTGGCTCAGTTGGTTAAGCAGCTGCCTTCGGCTCAGGTCATGATCCCAGCGTCCTGGGATGGAGTCCCACATCGGGCTCCTTGCTCAGCAGGGAGCCTGCTCCTCCCTCTGCCTCTGCCTGCCTCTCTGTCTGCCTGTGCTCGCTCTCTCTTTCTCTAACTAATAAATAAATAAAATCTTTAAAAAAAAAAAAAAAGTCTACTAATTAAAAAGCTAATCCACCAAATGTAATGGAGTGGTCCCAGGACAGAATTAAAACTAGTTTTCCTATTAAGGCTGGACAATTAGTCGGGGCTTATGAAGTTAAGAGACAATTCCATTTACACAGCTAGCCATTAAAAATTTCCTACAGGGACGCCTGGGTGGCTCAGTCACTCAAGTGTCTGCCTTTGGGTCAGGTCATGATCCCAGGGTCTTGGGATGGAGCCCTGCATCTGGAGTCTGCTTCTCCCTCTCCCTCTGCCCCCTGGTTCGTGGTCTCTTTCTTTCGCTCACACTCTCACTCAAATAAATAAATAAAATCTTAAAAGAAAAAAACAACTTCCAAGAAAGTGAGACTTTTTTTTTTTTTTAAGATTTATTTATTGATTTATTTGAGAGAGAGAGAGAGAGAGCATGAGACGTGGGAGGTCAGAGAGGGAAGCAGACTCCCCACGGAGCAGGGAGCCCGATGCGGGACTTGATCCCGGGACCCCAGAATCATGACCTGAGCCGAAGACAATTGCTTTACCAACTGAGCCACCCAGGCGCCCAGAAAGTGAGACATTTTATATGCAAGTCAACTTGTGGGATATGGAGACAAGAGTTTGGGGGCAGGTGAGATGCTTCTAGTCACTGACTGCAAACAGCTATCTTCTACAGTCAGCAATTAATAGCTATGAAAGACCAAACCTTCATGCCAGTGGTTAAAAAGAAATCTTTATTTTACAAAATTAAAAACATAAATAATATTTACAAGCATCTTAAATACCAGCTTATAATACTTGACATTTTCGAATCATGTGAAATTGAGTTTTCCATAAGCTTTTAAAATGTAAGACTATTCATCCACTTCAGTGAGTTACCAGTTTTCATACTTCAAAGGGGTTTTTGGTTTTTCTAAATTGCCCGTACTGTAGTCATTCAAAAAACAATATAATGTACTTTTTAAATGACTAGTTCATAAAAAAAAAAAAAAAAGAAAAAAATCACAGTCCTGAGCTTCCTACCCCAGTTGTGGGATATTACTCCAAGAGAACTCTAACCAAATTTCTTACTGCCCTGTTTACATGTACCACTATTAACTTTTTAAAGACTCACATTCCTGGTACTCACATAATCAGTCTCCCTAACTTCTCCTTAGGTTTGCCAAAAGGAAAAGCAGGGAGAACAAAGAGACGTGGAAAAATACAAAAGACCATCTGAAATCACATTACTGAAAATATAAGAGTTATGGTCCAAAATTCTGATCTTACTTCATTCAGGAACAAATATAGGATATTTTATTATATTAAGACTTAAAATGATTGCAAATGATAGACATGTGACAGCAAATCTCAGTGGCACAATGGAACACAGACTTAAAGACACATAAAGTGGTTAACTTAATACCCATTACCAATTCTGGAGTTCCTCATGAATAAAGGGTAAACAGATTCAGAAGAATTTTGTTTTTAATAAAAGTTTTCATTACCTGATCTTCAAAATTTCAGCACTGAGTAATTCATTTCCACATAATAGCATATAATGAAAGACTAACAAAGTGTGAGGAAAGCAAGGACTAGAGAAAGGTCCAAAAAAAAAAAAAGAAGGAAAAGACATCTATAACCCAATTCACAAAAACACCCATTTTGTTCCACTTTCCTTGGAAGCCCTCAGCTCAGCTGAGAATCCCATCAAAAAGTCTTCATCCTCAGAGAGTAGCAAGACTTAAAAAAAAAAGGATGACAACAGATAAAGAGTTATATATATTTTACTAGTCTTTCTGACTTGTCCTGGATATTTAAAAAGGTGTCAAATGAGCCATGGATGCTGGTGGCAGGAAGCAACTGGAGAGAGGCTTGGGGATGAGGAATAGGGAAGACTTGTTTACAAATTCAGAGTCAACTCCCCTCTTCTGGATCTAAAATAAAGACATCTTTTGTCTTCAATATAACAAAAGTCTTTCAACGCAGATGGTAGGTACAGTTTGCTCAAAAGAAGCGTTTTCTCTTGGGGAGGAAGGGAAGTACATAGTCAGCAGAGAAGCACCACTCTGGGATCAAGGCCCGCCCTACAGAGCCTCGACACCATCACTGCTGCATGTTGTTGATGATAGCCAGAATGCTCATCTTCTCCTGGGCAGAGTCCACATCCTCATTCTGCTTCTGGGCCACTCCTGTGCCTAAGCCATAGAGCCGCCCACAGTACTTGGCATCGTCAATACTGTCCTCAAAAAACAACTGCAGAATAGGACAGAGAACCCATGGTGAGAATCCCGCTAGAAGTCATGCCAAGTCTCAACACTACTACATCAGCACCTCCCAGCCGTCTCCAAGCCCTGACTATCTACCCAACTAGGAAGTAACTTCATAAAGAAAGGCTCCAAACCTCTCCTCTACATAGTCTTTTCATGCTCCCTTCTTAATATATAGGCTCTCCTTTCTGAACAGACTTCTATTCTCCATGAGTTCTTCTACTGCCAGGATCTGTGGGCTGCTGCCGCTGTTTAGTACAACCATCTCCATCTCCTCCCTTCTCTTTAACAAGCAGTGCAGTGCTTAGGAGCTTGGGCTCTACACTCTGTGTGATCTTCCAACTCTCCTTCAGCCATGGTTCCCTATCTAGAAAACGGGCCAATAGAAGGTCTTTACAAGTGAGACAGTGGATATTACACACTTCAGCAGGGTACCTCAACCCTGGCCCTACTGGGCAAGGTAATTCCTTGTTGGGGGCGGGTGGGGGTGGTGGCATGGAGGGGAGCTGTCCAGTGTACTGTAGTACTGTAGAATGTTTAGCAATGTCCCTGGCTGGTAGTGGGCCTCCCCTCTGCTGTTCCAGACTGTGACAACCAAAAATGTCTCCAGCCATTGCCTAAGGAACCTTGGGGGAGCATGATGCCACCAGCTTTGTTCTTCTTTCTCAAGACTTTTATAGTTCCACACAAATTGTAAGACCATTGTTCTATTTCTGTGAAAAATGCCACTGGAATTTTGAAAGAGACTGCACTGAATCTGTAAGACTGCTTTGGAAAGTACGGACATTTTCAGAATATATATTCTTCCAGGGGCACCTGGATGGCTCAGTCGGTTACACGTCTGCTTTTAGCTCAGGTCATGATCCCAGGGTCCTGGAACTCAGCCCTATGTCAGGCTCCCTGCTCAGTCGGGAGTTTCCTTCTCCCTCTCTCTCTCTCTCTCAAATGGGTAAAATCTTTTTTTCTTTAATGAATATTAATTCTTCCAATTCATGAGCCCTAAGTATCTTTCCATTTATTTGTGTCTTCTTCAGTTTCTTTCATCAGTGCCTTATAATTTTCAAGGTACAGGTCTTTTACCTTCTTGGTTAAATTGATTCCTAGGTACTTTATTGTTTTTGATGCAGTTGTAAATGGGATTCTTTCTTAACTTCTTTCTGACATTTCATTATTAATATACAGAAACACAAGATATTTGTATACTGATTTTGTATCAGTATACAAATTTTGAAATTTTACTGATTTTGAAATTTTACTGAATTCGTTTACTCTAAGAGCTTCTTGGTGGACTCTTTCGAGTTTTCTATGTATAATATCATGCCATCTGAAAACCGTGACAGTTTTACTTCCTCTGTTCTAATTTGGATCCTCCGTATTTCTTTTTCTTGCCTAATTACTCTGGCCAGGACTTCCAAACTATGTTGAATAAAAGTGGCAAGAGTGGGCATGCTTGTGTTGTTCCTGATCTTAGAGGAAAACCTTTCAGCTTGTCATGGAATATGCTGGTTGCCAGACATTTGACAATTCACAGAACTTAAGCATAAAATAAGTGAGTGTACAAATGTGTCCGTATTAGAGAAAACAGAAGAAAAGCAAATTACTACAAGAATGAGAACTTCAAAGAACACTAAGTACATGTCTAGACTTGAATAAGCTGAGGGAGCCTCCATTTCAGGATATCTTTGCCTCCCGAACTGCATATAATATACTGAACATCATAATAAACAAACAAAACAACTGCTTTCAAAGTGATCAACTTCCATCAGAACTATAAATTTTCAACAAATCTCAGCCCACAAAGATAACCCACCTCCTTACCTCTTTCATCCTGAAGAACGCCATTCCTGTCAGCAGCGAGTCTGAGCCTGCCTGGTGTTGCCTTCCAATTCTCTGCAAATCCAACTGATCAGCAACTTCCTGAAGACCACCCTGCAAATGTAAAGAAAACAGAGCATTTCAGACCCACCCCTCCTCTACCACAATCAACTAAGTCCACTTTTTAGTTTAATTCTTTTGGTGATGACAAGTGGGAACAGGTCATTTACTAAGGCCTTACCCCAGCAATATCCCCTTTTTAACCCTCCAAACAATACACTGTGTTATATTTCACTTTTCATTCTTTTCTTTTATATATCATTAATTGTATCAGACCTCTGCCCCATTTTAAAGTCCTAATGGCTATAAAACAATATTGAGGAAATAGTAAATACCAATCCAATACTAGACAGAAAATCTCTTACGTCAACAATTTATTAGGGTGCTGAGTTCTTGAACTATCTAGGGTTAAGAACCCCTCTGAGTCTGGTACACTACAGACCCCATCCCTAACAAACTACATACATGCCTCATGCTGCCAACTATTTCACTAGGTTTGTCAGCCCTAAGTGACAAACGCCTCCCTCAGAGTAAGAGAAGCAGAGGGCTCCCTTCATCCCCAGATTAAATACATTCACCACACAAATCCCTGTGCCAATCAGCTCTATATACACCCACTTCAGTACAATGCTGGCACCTAGCAGGCACTGAAGAATGTGTAAGTACCAATAAATAATAAAAAATAATAATTTAATTTCTAAAAATAGTGATAAAGCAAAATGACAATCCTGTTTTGTCTTTTTTGTTGCTATTTATATTAAGAAAATTATTGTGCACCTTAAGATTTTTGCAGCTCTTCATCAGGTATTTCACATCATAAATGGATGGGAAAAAAAGGTTCAGAATATGAAAGAATTCATGTTCCTCTTCTGGCAAACGAGAATCTGTAAGTAACTTTACCATGTAGCCAAAATCATAGCCACTACAAGAGAGAATGAGGCAATGAGGTGAAAAAGCAGCAATTACCAGGCCCCCGAGTTCAATTGCTTTATTTGTCAAAATTTAATGGTATTATCTCCTAACTTTCAGTTTTCCATAATCTATCCTACTATAATCTGAACTTTCCCTTAAATACCAACAAACCAGACTAATATGAAAGACTTCTAAGAGAACCCAAGGGGTTACAAATGTGGGTTTTATTTATCATAAACTACAGGCCAGCTACTCACAGGACAAGAAAAGATGATAAAGTGCTTTGATCCTCCCCACCCTCCATCTTTCCACCTGGAATGTACCTACTGATAGCCAGCCACATGACGGAGCCCAGTACTGTGTGAGACAAACCAGTATAAGCTCCAGTCTTTTTTGAAACACTGAAACATGGTTAAGTTACCATCTGAACTCTGTAACTGCCAATAGGTAGTTTAAAAAAAAAAAAAAAAAAGATAGCCAATGCAATAACTTAAGAATGCAATTTCCTATTCCCAAAGCAAGAGAAATACACATTATCTGGGACTGACCTATGAAATGAAAGCCATTTGACGTTGTCACAGAGAACTACCCCTGATGTCATAAGCAGCTCTGCAAAGTGCAATGTGTCAATCCCTTCCTCTTCATGCTTCTGAAATTGCAGTCCAGAGTTAGCAAGGAGATCTATGGAATCCTGGGAGTACATGTCCTCTCTAAAAAAGAAGGTATTCACTTCTTAGCTGATGGATAATCTAAGAGAAGTAGTGGGCAGCAATATTAACATCAACTTGTAATTACAGAACAAGTATTCTTGAAATGCTTTCATAATCTAGTAACAGATCAATTCATTCTTTCCAGTATTCCAGCAAGCATGCAAAGTAGATAATCTTATCTCTGTGGCTGATGGAAAAGTGAGACTTGCCCCCACAAAATAAATTTCTTAATTATAAAAGATCCACATTTCTCCCATTATTTATAGAAAAAGAGAATCAACCAATACAAAAATATTTAAAATACCAGAAAACTTTAAAAAATGTCCTTACAATATTACATCATAGAAACTACTGCTAATAACTCAGTTTATACATCCCTGAAGGCTATTTTCTCTACATACACATACATTAACTCCAGCCTTATATCTACACAGCACAGACCATCTTTCCAGACCAATGCTCAGAGATATACCACATCCTTTGCAACTCTGGCATAATATTTCCGGGCAAAGATACACCCACCAATTTAAACAGAGGAATATTTATAATACCACATATCACAAAAGTAGGAAAATAAATTATGTAACTCCTTTCCCACTAGATTCCACTGTTATTTCACTTGTTCTTCACATAAACTTACAACAGACAACTAGGAAAAGAAAAACACAATCTTAAATTTTTTCTATTAAATTAAAACCAGTGTTGAATCATTGTTTTGTTTCACCTAAAACAAGCATTGTTTTAAACACACACATAAACTCTACAATAACAAACAACCTTTATTCTCCTTTGTGTATTAATTACCATTAAGGCATAAATAACAGGCTTTGAAAATGGACTGGGGAAAAAAATGCAATTAAAGAAGAGATCCAGATCATCTCCCCAAATTATTCCTGAAACTGAAATCTCCAAGGTAGACGAACAATCAAAAAATTATTCCTGAGCTACAAATGCTCCTGGTGCTGTTAAATAAAGCAGTACTTGAGTACTGTGACCCAATCAAAATTACACTAAAACTACCTCATATAATCAGCAAAATGACAGTCTCCCCAAAATTTTCCCCTTAAAAAATTACATCATGCCAGGGCACCTGAGTGGCTGTCAGTTAAGCATACAACTTATTTCAGCTCCAGCCATGAAATCAAGCCCGGCATCAGGCTATGCACTAACTCCAGACTCCCTCTGTTCCTCCCCAATCCTCCCCTGCACTCACATGCACGCTCTCTTGTGTGTTCACTCTCTTAAAAAAAAAAAAAATTACATCATCATCAAAAACTTAAAAACAGAACTACCAGGGGCGCCTGGGTGGCTCATTGGGTTAAAGCCTCTGCTTTCAGCTCAGGTCATGATCCCAAGGTCCTGGGATGGAGCCCCACATCGGGTTCTCTGCTCAGCAGGGAGCCTGCTTCCCCCTCTCTCTCTCTGCCTGCCTCTCTGCCTACTTGTGATCTGTCAAATAAATAAAATCTTTAAAAAACAAAACAAAACAAAACAAAACAGAACTACCAAATGATCCAGCAATCCCACTTCTGGGTCTATATCCCAGAAGAATGAAAAGCACGGTCATGAAGACATTTGCACATCCATGTTTATAGCAGCACTACTCCCAATAGTCAAGAGGTGGAGATAACCTAATGTCCATCAGTGAATGAACAGATTAAAAAATGTGGTCTAGGGGGCCTGGGTGGCTCACTGGGTTAAGCCTCTGCCTTCGGCTCAGGTCATGATCTCAGGGTCCTGGGATCAAGCCCCGAATAGGGCTCTCTGCTCAGTAGGGAGCCTGCTTCCCCCTTCTCTGCCACTGCTCTGCCTACTTGTAATCTCTCTCTGCCTATCCAATAATAAATAAAATCTTATTAAAACATTTTTTTTAAAAAATGTGGCCTACTATACAATGGAATATTAGACAGTCTTTGCCACAGTCTATGCCACAACATGGATAAACCTTAAGGATATCATGCTACGTGAAATACGCCAGTCACAAAATGACAAATATTTTATGCTTCCACTTACATGAGGAAGCTAAAATATTCGAATTCATAGAAACAGAAAGCAGTATGGTGGTTCATCAAGATCTGGGGAAGAAGAAAAAGTTGTTTAATGGGTAGAGTGTCAGATTTGCAAGATGAGAAAGTTCTGGGGGTCTGTTTCACAATAACGCAAACATACTTTAACAATACTGAAATGCAGACTTAAAAATGGTTGAGATGGTAAATCTTGTGTTTTGTGTTTTTTACCACCCTTTTAAAACATCAAAATTCGCTTCAGATTCAACTACCCTTAATTAACGTCTACTCCTTATTTCCTTTTTTCTTCTATTATGAAAGATAATAATAATCCTGTTTTACACATAAGAAAACTGAATTACAGAAGGTAAAATTACTAACCCCAAATGACCCAGCTGAAAAATGGCAGAAATGCAATTTATCTCCTAACTGGAGAATTAACTTTATTTTTCATTTTAAACAGCCTTATTGAGCTATAATTCACATACTAAACATTTACTCATTTAAAGTATACACTTCTAGCGTGCCTGGGTGGCTCAGTTAGTTAGGCGTCTGCCTTTGGCTCAGGTCATGATCCCAGGTCCTAGGATCAAGCCCCACATCAGGATCCCTGCTCAGCGGGGAACCTGCTTCTCCCTCTACCCTCCCCTCTACCTATGATCTCACTCTCTCTTTTTCTTGGATAAATAAATAAAAGCTTTAAAAAAAAAAATGAAGTAGGGACACTTGGGTGGCTCAGTCCTTGAGCATTTGCCTTCAGCTCAAGTCATGATCCCAAGGTCCTGGGATTGAACAGGCTTCCCTGCTCAATGGGAAGCCTGCTTCTCCCTCTCCCCTTCTCCCTGCTTGTATTCACTCTCTTGCCTTCTCTCTCTCTGTCAAATCAATAAAAATAAAATACTTTTTTTTAAGATTTTATTTATTGATTTGACAGAGAGAGAGATCACAAGTAGGCAGAGAGGCAGACAGAGAGAGGGGGAAGCAGGCTCCCTGCTGAGCAGAGAGCCCAATGCAGGACTCAATCCCAGGACCCTGAGATCATGACCTGAGCCGAAGGCAGAGGCTTTAACCCACTGAGCCACCCAGGCGCCCCAATAAAAATAAAATCTTAAAAAAAGTAAATAGATAAATAAATATGTAAAGTATGCACTTCAGGGTGTCTGGGTGGCAGTCAGTTAAGTGACTGACTCTTGATTTCGGCTCAGGTCATGATCTCGGGGTCATGAGATGCGTCAGGCTCTACTTTCTACACAAAGTCTGCTTGTGACTTTTTCCCTCTTCTACTACCCCTCCACTCCCAACTCTACACTCTGTCTCTCAAATAAATCTTTTTTAAAAACTTAAAATATAAAGTATGCAATTTAATCACCTTTAGTATTTTCAGAATTGTGCAACCACCACCACAGTCAATTATAAACCATTTCATCACCTCAAAAAGAAAACCCATACTCATTATGCAATCAATCCCCAGTACCCCATAATCTCACCACCACCTACACCCTGGACAACCACTAAACCTATTCTGACTCTACCAATTTGCCTATTTTGAACATTTCCTATAAAGAGAATCCTACAATAAGTGGTCTTTTGTGTCTGGCTTCTTTTCCTTAGCATGTTTTCAAAGCACATCAATGTACAACATATATTACTACTTCTTTCCTTTTACTGTCCAATAACATTACATGGCATGGATATACCATATTTATTTTATCCACTCATCAGTTCACAGACATTTGGACTATTTCCACTTTGGGACCTTTATAAATAATGCTGTTATGAATATTCCCATACAAGTTTTTATATGGACATATGTTTTCATTTCTCTTGGGTATATGCCTAGAAGTGGAATTGCTGGGTCACATGGTAACTCTACATTTAACCTTTTGATAAACTGCTTGTTTTCCAAAGAGGCTACACCATTCTACTTTCCCAACAGCAATATACGAGGCTTCTAATTTCTCTACACCCTTGCCAACATTTGTTGTTTCCTTTTTATTACAGCCATCTAATGGGTATAAAGTGGTATCTCACTGTGGTTTTGATTTGCATTTCCTTCATGACTAGTGATGGTGACCACCTTTTCATGGGTTTATTAGCCATATCTATATCTTCTTTGGTGAAATGTCTATTCAGATCTGATGCCCATTTTCAATTGGACTTTTTATTGTTGTCCTATAAGAGTTCTTTAAGAGGGACTTTACTTTCTGAGATTCCTTATTCCATCGTCTATTTGACTGCTGTGTCCAATCCTTACTTGGTTTCAATGGAAATAAAACTTCATATTAATAAAAACAGTCAGAAATCACAGATCACAGTCTGCACAAATGTGGTAGATCTAAGAATAACACAAAAATGTTTCAGACACTTACGTAAGGTTAAATTTGAAGTTGAACTGCCAAGTATTGATTCCAGAAGGATATTCTCCCTTTTCATTTGTGAATGTAAGGCCCAGCTGGATAATTTTTAAAAGGTCAACATTGCACCGTAAAAGCTGATACTGGTAATCTATGGAACTACGAAATTCACCAATTGGTCGTACCACAACACCTGGAAATTCTGTGTCCTAGAAAAGTAAAAGTTCTCTCATCACAAGGTTTCACAAAAGGATGCTGAGAATTGATAATTCATAAATAAAAATTTTATCTTAATTTATAAAAGTTATGTGACAAGACCCAAGCTTGGGCACAAATATTAAAATACTAAAATACTAATCTCATTGATACCTACACAAGGAATACTAGAATCATGAAGTTTTGGGCAGCAAATTGGAAATCCTAGGCAGGATGTGAGTAAGAGTAGGTGACTAACTACAGATTAAGAACATTCTATATTCATACACAGTGAGTTAAAAAAAGTTTAGGTTTAGGGATGCCTGTGTGGCTCAGTAGGTTAAACTGCTGCCTTCAGCTAACATCATGATCTCAGGGTCCTGGGATCAAGCCCCAGTTCAGGCTCTCTGCTCAGCTCTCTGCTTCTCTTTCTCATGCTCCCTCTGTGTGCTCCCTCTCTCTCTAATAAATAAATAAAATCTTAAAAAAAAAAAAAAAAGTTTAGGTTGAGAACATGTATAAATAAAAATACAAATAGAGGGAAAGGAAATAGCCATTCAGAAAAAAACAATAGCTACATTTACCTTGAGTAAAAAGCCTGGAACAAGATCACAGACAGTTTTAAATATGAGGCTAAAGACTTACTGCTTATGAGTAATGCAGATTAGAGCAAACTAGACAGTGCATGCCTCCTCTAGAAGAGGCCCTCAATATCACTATGACACATATCTGCCTCTCCAGCCACTCAATAACACGGAAGAATATGGATCCTGTAATGTCAGATCTTCCCATTTTTTTCCAGAGATGTCAGAAATCTGGACTTTAAAAGAGATCTCTTAACTTTTACATGATGACAGCTAATTTTTAAAAACCATTTTTAAACACTGTCAAATTCACCCTATCTGCAGGACAGGACAGACCTGCCCTATGGACTGACATAACTTCTGCCTTAAACACAATTAAACACAAAGTAACATTACAAAAAAAATCTAATATTACAGGTTACATCCTTCTCAGACACACTGGCTACCATGTTGTATAAAAGCATCACAACCTTGCACCAAGTTTAATTTACCATGGGTTAGTGTTATCCTTTCTTTCAAAATCTCACATTGAACATTCCCTAAGTCCATAGTAGAAGGAGAGTCAAACAGAGCTGAGCTCTTTACCATAGCAATGTAACTGTAACTGAGCACAATTTCTCGGATCTTCCTCATCTCTTCTTCTAGATTGCTGGCCCAGACTTCACAGATAACTTGGCTGTTCTCCACTAGTGCTGCAGGCATCTTGAAGAAACTTGGTAAGTCACTTTCAGCTGACTCTGTTAGAGGGTAAGCCGATGGTTGATCTGATCTAGATTCAAAAACATAATTTGAAATCACATAAATTTACACACTGGGATAATATCAACAAAACAAAGATTAAAAAAAATCACTTCATCAGCTTAAGCTAAAACATTAAGACTATTATATTTATATTCATTCTTCAGTTTATATGGTGGGGACATTTGCCTTTGTCAAGACAAAGACACACACACACACACACACACACACACACACACAGTTCTTTAACCCAAAGAAACCAAAATTACTTAAGAAATCTGGAGAAACTGGGGTGCCTGGCTGGCTCAGTTGAGATAGCATGTGACTCCTGATCTCAAGGTTGTAAGTTTCAGACCCATGCTGGGTGTAGAGATTACTTAAAAATAAAATCTTTTAAAAAAAGGAAAAAAAGAAATCTGAAGAAACTTTTGCCCAAGCTGCCCTTTCGCACAGAAGTGAAATCACTACCCTAAATCAGTATTTGAGCCCTTTTCAGACTATCTAAATATTAAAATAGGCCCAAGTAACCACAAATATTCCCCCATCTATGACTTTTACACTTTGCACAGAAACCAAATCATGGAAACATTTTTAAGGAATCATTTTAGCCAGTGTGAAGGTATCAAGAGCTCTGAAAGCCCGAAAGAATGTAGACCTAAACTCTCACATGTAAGTCTTAAACAACTACATAGTGAATATGGTCATGGGACTCCTCCCTCTACCCCCTATAAAAGGGGAAATTCTTTTTCTCCACAATCCAAAAGTCATATATAACTAAAGATAATAAACTAACTTAATATAGTGCCTCATTAGATTTGTGCAAATAGGGGCATTTGGGTGGCTCAGTGGGTTAAAGCCTCTGCCTTCAGCCCAGGTCATGATCTCAGGGTCCTGGAATCGAACCCCGCATCCAGTGCTCTGCTCAGCAGGGAGCCTGCTTCCACCTCTCTCTCTGCCTGCCTCTCTGCCTACTTGTGATCTCTGCCTGTCAAATAAATAAATAAATAAAAATCTAAAAAAAAAAAACAAAGAACAGTTTAGATTTATGCAAATAGATCATGAAGTGAGGGATTTAAGTGGTAAAAACCAACTCCACTTGCTAATTTGAAACTTTAATTACCACAATGAAAGAACTGGAATTATTAATATCTACTTTTAAACACATAGTAATAGAAAGAAACTAAGCCATTCAACAAAAGGAATAGAGAAGATGGCAAGTATAAATAATTCAACCAGAAGGCGTAGTATGAGTTATAGAGCCTATTCTGGGAGGAAACTATGGAGGGGCACAGTATTCTGCAAGATAAAACTCAACATGATTGGGGCGCCTGGGTGGCTCAGTGGGTTAAAGCCTCTGCCTTCAGCTAGGGTCATGATCCCAGGGTCCTGGGATGGAGGCCCACATTGGGCTCTCTGCTCAGCGGGGAGCCTGCTCCCCCACCCCCGCCACCCCACCCACCCACCCACCCCAAGCCCCCCATCCCTGCCTCTCTGCCTACTTGTGATCTCTGTCTGTCAAATGGATGGATAAAATCTTTAAAAAAAAAACAACAACAACATGATTCAGCTTCAGAGTAATGCTGTTATCATAATAATGAGATGCTTAGTTACAAAAAGACCAAAAGGAGCTTATCATAATGGCCTTTATTTAAAAAAGGCGACTCCACCACATGCACCCTCAACCTAAGAGTGGACTCCAGTACACAGACATATATTCAAAGGAAAGTTCCTAGAAATAGTAAAATGAATCTTTGCTTCCTACTTTCAAGACAGGCAGATGCAACAATAAGAATCTAGATCAAAACAAAACTGTCATTCTCAAATATCATCATTTCTCTGAGAAAATTCTGAGAAACGGATCTTTTGGTTTGTCAGCAACCCTGAAAGATCCCATTTATTTAAGTACCCAACACTTTAACAGATGTTTCTCTGAAATTATAACAGACTGACTAAAATTACTCTGAAACTTAAGGAGACAGTGGGTGGATACTTCTCAAAGACAGAATCCATTTCTTCTTATTTCTGTCCTGTACATGATGGGCATGAATTAAAGGCTTGCAAATGAATAAAGAACATCTGACAAGGGCAAAGTTCAAACTGAGTATGGAATAAATTCCAAGATATAATCATAATTAAGAAAATGTTAGGACTCTGCTTAGATTCTAAACTGTGTTTAAGGTTTTCCCCTTTCAAGAGGGCACAAAGCCATTTCTATGCCCATTAATGTTAAATCAGTACCACTCCACTTCCTTATTTTTCTAACTCAAACAATGCACTTCCTTTTTGGTGTCATTTCAAGCACAACCATAAACTACTTTAGGAGAAGTGGGTATGACTATGAAGACATTTCCATAAAAGCAAAGCACCAAAAGAACCCTAGCAAAAAAATGCCCTTGGTCTCAATGAAGAAAAAAGCAGGCTTGTGCTCGCTTCGGCAGCACATATACGAAAAAAGCAGGCTTATAAAAAGACAATTGGGTATTTACACTAAATTCTTAGAACCAGGCTCCCTGGTTAAGCAGCTCTTAAGGTTGTGTCAAAAGAACTCAGGAAATATCCTGAAGAGGCTCCCTCTGGTCAAAGAAAAGATATATAAAAGATAAACACATATAAAAGATAATATAAACACCATTATGAATAATCACTACAATCAACGTCTTCAAACTTCTAAGGCAGTGCACTATGAACTCATAGATTTTTTTTAAGATTTTTATTTATTTATTTTAAGATTATTTATTTATTTATTTGACAGAGAGAGAAATCACAAGTAGGCAGAAGTAGGCAGAGGCAGGCAGAGAGAGAGGGAGAAGTAGGCTCCCTGCTGAGCCTGGGATCATGACCTGAGCTGAAGGCAGAGGTTTAATCCACTGAGTCACCCAGGTGCCCCTAAGATTCTGTTTATTTGAGAGAGAATAAGAGGGCACAAGTAGGGAGAGTGGGGCGGGGAGTGGGGAATCCTCAATCCCAGGACCCCGGGATCATGACTTGAGCCCAAGGCAGACACTTAACCAACTGAGCCACCCAGGCACCCCTGAACTCAGATTAAAACATTAGAAAATAAACTTCATTGGTTACCAATGGAGAATGCTAGTTAATCAATTTATTTTTTAAAATATGTATCTTGTCTTTCATATATAAGTTGTATTAAGTAAAGAGCTGAAGGAAAGTTTCCTTTAATAGAAGTTATAAAGCTAACAAATACAGAATGATAGAATATCAGTTTTGTAGATCCTAAAGAATTCATAGATCTGGGCAATAATCATAATGCATCTATATGGAATATTCAGAAATAGTAAATCTATAAAGGCAGAAAGTAGACCATAGCAATGGAATGGGAACAGGCATTAATTGTAAATAGCATGAGGTTATCTTACCGAGGTGAGGGAAAGGTTACCAAACTCAACTAGCTGATTACTGCACAACTCCATAAATTTACTAAAAATCTCTGTACTCTAGTTTTACAGTACTTACATTATACTTCAATAAAGTTGTTAAAATATCACAATGGCTGTAATAACCACAGAAAGGGACAACCAGGTATTATGTGCCTCCTGACATAACACATCACCACTATGAATTACACGTGTAAAAAAAAAAAATCTAACTTGAGGGGTGCTTGGTAGGCTCAGTCAGTTAAGTGTTCCACTCTTGATTTCAGCTCAGGTCATGATCTCAGGGTCCTGGGATCCCACCCTGCAGCAGGCTCTGCGCTCATCAGGAATTCTACTTGGAATTCTCTGCCTTTCCCTCTGTCCTCCCTTGATCCCCTGCCTCATGTACCACGTGCCCATGCTAACTCTCTAAAGTAAATAAAGTCTTAAAAAAAAAAATCTAGGGACGCCTGGGTGGCTCAGTTGGTTAAGCGGCTGCCTTCGGCTCAGGTCATGATCCCAGCGTCCTGGGATTGAGTCCCACATCAGGCTCCTTGCTCAGCAGGGAGCCTGCTCCTCCCTCTGCCTCTGCCTGCCTCTCTCTCTGCCTGTGCTCGCTCTCTCTCTCTCTAACTAATAAATAAATAAAATCTTAAAAAAAAAAATCTAACTTGAATCTCACCAAACCTCTAGACCAATTTATAGGAAATAAAGAGGACAGAGGAACATGTTAAATGACACCATAGTAAGGCAATCAGCAAAATCCAAAAACTACTGTGGGAAACTACACGATAACCCAGCTTCTTCAACAAACTGCAAAAAGTAAAAGACTCTCAATAGACTTATCAACCAATCAAAATCTATAGACCCTAAATAGATCTTTAAACTGTTAGAAATTTTTTTAAAAAGTGGCATTTTCAAGACAAAAGTCTGAACAATGGCTGATTTTGGTTTATTGTCTGGGGGGGTTTGCTTTTTTTTTGGTGTTACATTATCATGGGTTTTTTTTAAAAAGAGTCCTTATCTTTTAGAGATAATGTGACACAGATATAATTGGTAAGATATTAAATGTGGAGTTCTGCTTCAAAATTAACAGTGGAGAAATCTCACAACTTTGTACAGTTCCTTCCTCTACATTTTACAGATAAGAAAAGTGAAATTCAGAGACATAAATTTTATTTTTTTTTAAGATTTTTATTTATTTATTTGACAGAGACAGTGAGAGAAGGAGCACAAGCAGGAGAGTGGAAGAGGGAGAAGCAGCCTTCCCACTGAGCAGAGTCCCATCCAGGGCTTGATCCCAGAACTGCAGGACCATGACCTGAGCCTAAGGCAGAGACTTAAGGAACGAACCATCATCCAGGCGCCCCCAGAGACATTAATTTGAAAAGGCACTATCATGACTTCCATTTCCAAGAAAATTATTTTAAAAAGCTAAGCCGGGGCGCCTGGGTGGCTCAATGGGTTAAAGCCTCTGCCTTCGGCTAGGGTCATGATCCAAGAGTCCTGGAATTGAGTCCCACATCAAGCTCTCTGCTTGGCAGGGAGCCTGTTTCCCCCTCTCTGTCTCTGCCTGCCTCTCTGCCTACTTGTGATCTCTGTCTGTCAAATAAATAAATAAAATCTTAAAATATATATATGTATATATGTATATGTGTGTGTGTATATATATATATATAAAATATATTTAAAAAAAAAAAAACTAAGCCATGGGGTGCCTGGGTGGCTCAACCAGTTAGGCGTCTGCCTTTGGCTCAGGTCCTGATCCCGCAGTCCTGGAATCAAGCACCACATTGTCAGGCTCACTGCTCAGCAAGGAGTCTGCTTCTCCCTCTTCCTCTGCCCCTCTTCCCAGCTTGTGCACTCTCTCTCTCATAAATAAAACCTTAAAAAAAAAAAATCTAAGCTACTTTCAAAAAGCTAACCCTTGTTACACATATGTGATAATATGGAACACAAGTGCAGACCACTGGCAAAAATATGTAAGACATCCTTACACCAAACCCTCATCTAGGAAAATTGTCGGGAAATTGCTTGGAAATCTCAAAATGTAGTGCATTTCAAAAATTGAAAAGGAATCACATTATGCACATTTAGCTTAGCATAAACTACTAGATGTGCTAGGCAAAGGGGAGAGAAATAATGAATGATACGAATTTTGCCTGCCACTTTCCACTCAATGAGCACATGCTCCAGAAGGATCCTAAGACAGGAATCACAAACATATTGTTCTCCTTAGTTATTCTTCCTCCTTTTAAGCCTCTTAGTGCCAGCTGCGCACAGTACACCTCACAATACGGAAGGATTATCCCATTCAAATATGTTTATTTGTGCAATATAGCCCCTAAAGGTAAGCTAATTAATTACCTGGGTTGCAACCAGAGAAACAGTAACAAGTTTGAAAGTTGAAGGAAACACTGTGCTAGAATTACTGAGAAACAGAATTCCATCTAGAACTTTAAACCTTCCTAAGGAATTTTTAAGGATAACTATGATCACATGCAAAGTTTCCCTCACAGGCTGACATTAAACCTTGACTCCCACTTGAGTTACTCCACTCTATGGCAATCTGACTAAGCACACGGGCTACTCCTCTATATGAAAGCAAAAAAACAAGTACTGATACCTATACAGAAGGAGTTACTCCACTGTATGAAAATCTGACTACCACACGGGCTACCCTACTCCACTCTATATGAAAGTAAAAAACAAGCACTGATACCTGCTGTTTCAACTGTTTAAGAAGAAAAGGTCACACACAGGAATTACTGAGGTCCCTGCCTTGTGCTGATCTGCAGTAAAATCTGTGCAGATCGCTCGTGCTAACCTATAGTGTAAACTTCTCCAAAACAAAGCTCCTATTTACCCAGGAAAGCTCTAAAGCGCGACGATGAATAAAGCAAACCGAAATCCTTCTCTGCAAGCAATCCAGAGTACCAGGTCTTGCTTAGGAAAAGAAAGTTGGGTTTTTCCGGGTTTTGTTTTGTTTAGTTTAAGCCTAAAGATACAAGGAGACATCACTTCCCCATTCCGAGAACTAAACAAAGGCTTTGCCGCGCAAGGATAAGATGGAAAAGGAAGTAGGACCAAGTTAGAAGAAATGGCACAGCAGCTTGAAAGAGGGTCCTCTCTATACAGCGCCGCGGTGGCCCTCGCTGTCCTCCATCACTCCCGCCCCCAAAACAGTGTACGAGGACAACTACCATGGACTGAACCGCAGTTCAACCAACCATGTGGTCCAGGCCTCCAGAGCAATAACTATGGTTCATAAACACAGAACGGCAAGGAAAAGTTGTGGGGCCAAAAGAACCGAGAAGTGAGAGGCCCGGAAGGATCCAAACTCAGGTCCTCTTCCTTACAGTCTCCTATCACATTCTCTTCCCGTTCTGGATCACCCTCCCTCTTCAAACAACACTCATCCCGCCCCTTCCCTTGTAGCCACCTCCCTCCCCCCGAAGGAAAGACATTACAATTGTAGGCTTTCAGGCCAGAAAGACCTACATTCAAACACATCCCACCAACTAGCTGTGTGGCTTTGCATAAGTTACTTAACCCCTCTTGGTGCCTCAGTTTTCCTATCTTGTAAAATGGGTTCAATAATATACACCTCGGAGAACTGTAGTGGAGATTAACAGAATGAAGCATATAAAGTGCTTTATATAAAGTCCTGGCACATAACACTAGAATATTATTATTGTGTGGAAGTGGTTGGTATTATTACCACTATTCGATGGGCCTCTTTCTCTTTTTACACCCCCTGCCTCTCACTCACGCCCCCATTCCCCTTCTTCCCACAGATCCCCGATGGCCTCCTACACTCTCTCATCTCACGCTCCTCTCCGGTAAGCGCAAGCCCGCTTACCCTGAGTAGCTGGGCCCGCAAAGCGCGGGCTTGCGGGCTGGCGGGTAGAGTCCCCCGGGAGCGGCGGCGGCGGCGGCGGCCCCTGACCCGGCGCTCTTCTCCTGCCCCGGATCTGCTCCGGGAATCGAACGGGCCAGTGAGATGGGCGCCCTCGTGCCCAGAGCGGCCTTACGCACTGCCCACCTAAAAACCTGGCCGAACCACTCTACCCTTTGGATCCTCCCGACTCGCCTGCTCCTTTAGCGTCACTGCAGACGCGCGCGCGAGCGCGCGCGCATCTGGTCAAGCCTGCTCCACCCTTTTTGCGCGCCCCGGAGACTCCGTGCGTGTTCGTCCAACCCGAGCTCGCGGGAGCAACGCGCAGGCGCAAAACCAAGAGGGCGCCCCGAAAACAGAGGGGCGGGGCGGGGCGGTGTCGCAGGACGCAGGCGGAACACGACCGGTGCTGGACCTTGGCGCGTTAGTTGCACTGGCTCAATTCAGCTAGCAACACCACA
>ML112231.1:0-34661 GCA_003697995.1 Taxidea taxus jeffersonii | reverse complement strand
AGAGAGAGAGAGAAGTACACAGGTCATTGTCATGACTGACAATGAGTTTCACAAATTTGAATACACCCTTATAACCGGCACCCGTATCAAGAAGTGTAACACTACCAGCACTCTGGAAGCTTCTCTCATGCTGCTTTTCAGTCAGTCTCCACACACCCCTACAAGGGTAATCATTGTCCTGACATCCATAATCTTTTGTACCTTTTTGAATTTTACACTATTTTGTATGTGTTATATAATCAAAGAAAAAAATTGATGTTTTAAAATGTGGAATTGGGGAGAGTAAATGAAGCAGGTGATCTGTAATGGCAGCTTAATTAGAATCTAAATGTTGTACTTAATGCAGTGACTAGAACCAAGGCATTTTCAACCCAGATGTCTGTATGTGCTTTTTTTTCCCCCCTTAAACCTGATTTTTATTTACCTTTTTTTTTTTTCAAAAGCCGGCTACCATGTGTGGCTGTGGGCTGTGGAAGCTTTTGCCAAGCAGCTGTGTTTTCAAGATCAGTATGTCAAGGCGGCCTCTCACCTACTTTCTATCCACAAAGTCTACGAAGCTGTAGAGCTACTCAAGTCACACCATTTCTACAGGTTTGTATGACCCTGCAGTTGAACCAATAGTTGGACATAATGTGAAATCCATCTGCTAAACAGCTCTGCTTACTGATAACCAGCACAAACCTCTGTTTTGTAATTAAACCTCTCAAACATACAGAAATATGCAAACACTAGTTTAACAGACATTAATGCACCAGAACCTGTACACAACAAAAAGTTGCCACTGATTGTTTTTTCAGAACTTCTTTATCCTTAAAGTAACACAAATAGAGAAAACAGCGTAAGACAAAAAGGACAGGATCTTGCCAACCACCCCAAAAGGCTCCCCATGCCCCCAGTTTTAAGTATAACATTACAGATTTGGTTGGATTGCCTTTCTCCAATTCTGTCTTCATCCCTTCTCTAGAAATACCACTCTCCTGAGATTGGTATGAATTCTTCCTATCCAAGTTATTACACTTCCACTATAATAACATTTGTAAGTAGTGACCCACAAAAGAAATGGAATATTTCTTGTAAACAACATACAACTGGGTCTTGTTTTTATCCAGTCTGATGGTTTCTGCCTTTTAATTGGAATGTGCAGGCCATTTACGATTAATGTAAATATTAGTGCGATTAAAATTTACCATATTGCTACTTGTCCCATCTATTATTTGTTCATTTTTGTCTTCCTGCTTTCTTTTGAATCAATTGAATATTTTTTTATCTCCAGTACTGGTTTATTAGCTATACTCCTATTCATTTATTTTATGGTTCCCTGATGGCTTGTGATGATTAGCATTTTTAATTTATCACAGTTCACTTTCAAATAATATTTTATTGCTTCTTATAGACAATGTATTTCTTTCCTTCCTCCCTGTCCTTTCTACTGTTGTCATGTATTTGATGTTATAGCCCCACATTACACTATTAGAATTTTTGCTTTAACCTGTCATCTTTTTTAACATCTTTTATATATTTTTTTATTAATTTTAAAGTGCTTTTTTTAATATTTGCCCATATATGTATTTCCAGCATTTTTCATTCTCTTACATAGGTCCAAGGTTCTAATTGCTGTCAGCTCCTTCTTGACTTGAACAAGATCTTCACTCTTGTAGTGTGATTCTTCTGACAACAATTCCATCAACTTGTTTGTCTATAAAAGCCTCTAATTTTGCCTTCATTTTAAAGGATCTTCCTCTGGCAGTTTTGTCATTCACGGCATCAAAGATGACATTGTTTTCTCTTTTGTTGGTTTTGACTTGACTACTACATTGAAATCTCACCTTTTTATATAGGAACTATGTCATTTTTCTCTGTTTTTAGGACTTTCTCTATTACTGATTTTCAGCCATTTGATGTGCTGGCTTTGAGGAGACTTTCTTTTTCTTTATTCTGTCTTGGTCTGTCTTCCTTTAGAGTATGCTGAACTCTGTTTTAGAGAGCATTAACGTTGCTGTGAATCTGGGGAGCCTGGGTTGCTCAGTCAGCTAAGCAGCTGACTTCAGCTCAGGTCGAGATTGTGCAGTCCTGGGATCGAGCCCCATGTCGGGGTTTCCTGCTCAGTGGGAAACTGCTTCTCCTTCTCCCTCTGCCTCTCCCACAGCTCATGCTCACTCATTAGCTCACTTACTCTCTCAAATAAATAAATGAAATCTTTAAAAGTTGCTCTGGATCAGCTTGATCTTTCCATGGCTTGTTTTTAGGCTTTCTTAGGACAGTTTAGGGAAATCTGTACTCTAGAATTAGTTTGCCCTTCTACCTTCTGGTGTCTTTACTGAATGCCTTGTGTATTCAACAAATCAGAACTCAGATGTCTAGCTGGTCAAAACACAAAAGTCCCTGAGGCCCCTAAGTGAGCTTTGGGAATTACTCAGCTTACACTTCCCTGATTGGTCTTTATCCAGCCTTGAGCAGTTTCCTACACATGTATGGCCTTTGTGTTTAGCCAAAGACTCCATGGAACCCCCAAAGAGAGTTCTGTAGACCCTTCTCTGGACAGCTTCTTCCTTCCTATCATCCTGGCCCTCAAATTCCAATTGCTTTGTCTCTCCTTGTTAAGACCGCTGAGGCTCTGCTGGGGTTCCCTCTAGGAAGATGGCTGTAGGGGGTCCCTGACAGGGCTCATATCCTTGGTTCCCCTGTCTCCAGGATGACAGTCCTGAGCTGCCTGGTGCCCAGTGTCTGAAAAAAATACATATTTTGTCTAGTTTTGTGGCAGGAGGGTAAGCCTGGTCCCTGTTACTCCATCATGGCTACAGGTTGATGTCTCAAAATACCTCTTAAACATTCCTCTGCCTAGATCAACTTAATCTAAAATACTTCCAGCTACAACTTTATGTTGGCTACAACTCAGAAGCTGTATGTCACTTGGAAGATATTAGTTCACAGAATTATATAGGTACTCTAAATGTTAACACATTTCATTATAAAATATCCGCCCCAAAAAGTCACATTCTTAAATATCACCATAAGTCTCTTCAGAAGAATCTTTAACTTTTGGGAAGCAGTCAGGCCACAGCCACAGCAGCAGACACAGATTTCCTAAAATTCTAGTTTTCACTTGAAAGCTCAAATTTTATCATTGGCAACAATATAGATAGTTGTTTTCTGTGAAGTGACAGGACTTGGGGACCCCCAGGAATCCACAGACCACACTTTAAGAACTGCTGACCTAGGGAAAGAACTGAGCTCAGCATGTGGTTTTAAATTCTCACATAATGCAAGAAAACGGTTTTTCATAGGCTGTTGGAACAGTATGAACAATACAAGGGGACAGTTTGTCCTATCTTCTAGCCTTTTCAAGTTGGCCAATATCTGTTCTTGCCTCTAGGGAAGCTATTGCAGTTGCCAAGGCCCGACTGCGCCCAGAGGACCCGATCCTGAAGGACCTATACCTCACCTGGGGAGCCATCCTGGAAAAAGATGGCCATTATGCTGTAGCCGCCAAATGGTAAGCCTGAGGGAACAGGCATGAATCTGAACACAGAGGAGCAGGATAAGAATAGTAAGCGAAGGGCAGGTGGGAGGGTAAAGTGACTAGAAAATAAAAAGGCATATGTGTATTAAACCCAACTTCATAAGATTGGCCAGGACCTGCCTCCTTAGTATTTATTTGAATCACTGTAACTATTCAGGAAACCTCAGTAGCAGACTCAGGAGGTCCCCTTCTTCTAGTGATGTCTTTACCATCAAACAGGGAAACTGGAAGGGAGTGAAGACTCTTCAGCAAATGTTGAGGTTCCTTTATGTCCTTACCCCGTGTGATGCTGTCGCTCATCCTGTGTATAGCAGTGGATGAGGGAATGGAGATCTGCTTGTGACACGTTGGGGTTTTCTTCTCTATCACAGCTATTTAGGGGCTGCTTCTGCTTACGACGCAGCCAAAGTGTTGTCCAAGAAAGGGGACGCAGCATCACTTAAGACGGCTGCGGAGTTGGCTTCAATTGTAGGAGAGAATGAGTTGTCCTCTTCCCTGGCACTCCGCTGTGCCCAGGAGCTGCTTTTGGCCAGGAACTGGGTGGGAGCCCAGGAAGCCCTGAAGCTACATGAAAGTCTGAAGGTCAGTCTGTTATTGTATCTCCTGGTATTTAAGAGGGAAGGGCCCCAAGTCCTTTTCTAGTTCAGTTCCAAATGAATAACCCAGCTGAACAAGCTGTACCAATTAGGCAGGTCTCCTCAGAAGTGTCTAGCAAGGGGCGCCTAGGTGGCTCAGTGGGTTAATGCCTCTGCCTTCAGCTCGGGTCGTGATCTCAGGGTCCTGGGATCGAGCCCCGCATGGGGCTCTCTGCTCATCAGGGAGCCTGCTTTCCCCCTCTCTCTGCCTGCCTCTCTGCCTACTTGTGATCCCTGTCTATCAAATGAATAAATTAAAATCTTTAAAAAAAAAAAAAAAAAAGGAAGTGTCTAGCAAGCCCTGGCCCTACTATCCCGTGGAAGTACCATGGCTCGTCAGTTGTTGTATTCAAAGAGAAAACGTGATCATTCGCAGTGATTCTCCTCCCTTAGCAGTTTGTGGACAACATATATGAGTAGACTTGAGTCCGCTCAGCTCCTGGGCTCCGGTCTGGTGTCTCTTCGTTGGTGTCATCAGGTCTTCTTTGAAGAGGGAGAGGAAGAGGGATTAACGTCTGACTGAAATCATGTCTCTGCCATTGCACTCCACATTAGCTTTAACCCATGAAGTGTGGTAAAATCAGTATTTTGTTGAATGTCTACTTTATCCCTTTCTGGTTAAAAATGAGTAATTTACCACTGCCTTATCTGACACATCAAAACCGAGATTATTTTAAAAGCATCAGCACTCTCAATTTCCGAAACACATAAACATTTGGTCCATTTTAGACAACTTTGCTGGCCAGATACTAATATGAACTTTGTAAATTCCTCCTTCCCTAGTAGAGTTACTGGGCCTAAAGAGTTCCTAGCTAAATATTCATAGACCAAGAAAAATAGTAGCCTTCTGGGAACTGCAAAATAAAAACGGAGGCAAAAGTAGTACACCCTCAAAGATACTGTCATTTGGTGTATTATTTATAAAGTGACCAAATCTTGAAAGACTTTAATTTGTCCAAAGCAAGAAAAAAAAAAGTTTCCAAAAATGGTTATTTAGCATTTCTTTTTTTCTGTTAAGCAGCATCCTTATCAAAGTGAGAAAACCTTTAACCTTATGCTAAATGCTATTATAATAATGATGAGGCTGTTTTGGCTATGTGGAACAGAGGCCTTCCCAAGCCTAACTGAGAAGATACTATAAGGGTACACACGAATCTCGTGCAACTGAAAGTCTAGCAAAAAGAAAGATTTTCATCTAGGGCTTCTTCTCTCTGAGCATCTAATCCTCTTCTTCTGAGCTTCTCCTCCTCTTCCAGCTGACTCCCTCTTAAACCTGCTGAGGCATGCTGCCTTAAGACCTACCCCAACTCTCAGATCTACACAGCTTATCTGCTCTAGCACCTTCTGCCCATTGCATTTTACTTCTGTATCCCTTAATCTAAAGTTTGGGCAGGGGCTAAGAACTGGATGAATCCAGGCCATCTTTTCTCAAACTGAGCCACAAGTCTTAGGTGGCTGGCCAACATGTGGCTTACATTATAGTGGGCAGGGCTACAGGTGGGGTTCCGTGTTATAAAAACGTTTGCTTGGGTCCCGGCTACTTCCAGGATCCCTGCAATGGCATCTGGTAAAATGTCTATTTGATAACATCCTTTCCCCCCTCACTCATGACTCACAGTGGCCAGAGGCAGTCCATGAAGGGGTTTGGTTGCTGAGTGCTCTGGAGACAATCAGGCACTCCCACTGCCTAACAGTTCCTGTCCTTTGTTGTTGGGTTCCAGGGACAGAGACTGGTGTTTTGCCTTCTTGAGCTACTGTCCAAGCATCTGGAGGAAAGGCAGCTTTTAGAGGCCAAAACCTCTTCCTACAATGCCTGGGCTACAGGCACTATGGGGCCCTTCGTGGAGAGGGTGACTGCTGTATGGAAGAGCACCTTCAGCCTGGAGAGCCCAGAGCAGTACCAGGCAGCCCTGCGGCAGCTGCACAGTATCAAGTACCCATCGGCTACAAATAACACTCCCTCCAAACAGGTACCCTGTCTGCACTCTCTAGTAAGACTTCCGTAGTCCGTGTCCGGCATAATAAGGAAACAAGCTGAATGCCAGTTTGCAGTTCAGAAAAGACCAAGGCAGGCCAAGCAACCTGGAAAGACCTCTCCAGACTGATTAAAGCCCTTTGGCTTTGAAGTTAGTCTTGCTCAGTCTTCTCTTAAAAGAAAAAAAGAAGAAAAAGTCTAAAAATACAAAAAATGTAGAGAAAAATAGAATACCCATCAATCAGAAGTAACAGATGGTCACATTTTGTCAGTTTTGCTTCATAGTTTTCTGGGTTTGTTTTGTATATACTAGTTTTTAGTAAAAGAAATACAGTAAGGTAGAAGTTCCTGGTACCCATTCCCCTTTGCTAGCTCACCAGAGGCAGCACCTAAGTCAGGTGAGCAGTGAGCAGTTTGTAAAATCACTCCATATTGATGCAAGGAGATAAAGTTGATCCACTGTAACAGCTGTACCCATACTATAAATAGATACCAATTTATCTACTTGTTATTTTGAAAATGAGGGCATGGTATTTATGAGAAACAAGACTTCCTCAAATGATACATAGCACTTTGAGAAGCAGTTTGGCAGTTTCTTATGAAATAAAACATAGACATGCTCAATGGCCCAGCATTCCCACTGCCTAGACATTTCACTAAAAGAGAGGAAATCTGGTGTCCACACATACTTGTACACAAATGTCCACTGCAGCTTAGTTCACAACAACCAAAAATGAGAAACAACCCAAATGTCCATCAGCTGGTGAATGGATATGCAGACTATGTTATATCCATACAATGGAATACTATGCAACCCTAAAAAGGACTGAACTAGTGACATACAGATAGTATTAGCAAATCCTGAAACTATTATGATAAGTGAAAGAAGGAAGACACAAAAAGACTGTATACTCTGTGGTTCTATTTATGTGAATTCAAGAAAAGACAAAATTTATATGGCCAAAACCAGATCAGTGGTTGTCGGGTTGGGGAGAGGAGAGTGCGTACAGAGGGGTACTTGGGGAGATTTTACAATGATGAAAATGTTCTAGGTTTTGATGGTGGTGGTGATTGTAGCATATGTATCTATACAGATAGATATATTTATCAAAATTCATCAAATTGCTCACTATAAATTTTAATTATACTCCAGCTTGGTTGGTTGAATTATAGCTTAGTTCCAAAACTCAGTTTTTGTTTTAATTAAATACAAATGTCAAGACATTTTTTTTTTTAGCATGAACAGACTTTGACACCAGACAAGGTATGTTACTGTGCAACTAGGTAGGAAAGTTTCTCAGATACGGAAGCAAAAATGGGTAGTGGAGATGTGAGGAGCTTTCTTAAACGTACATTGTCTGTATTTCATCCAAGTGCAGTCAGTGGGAATATTCTGGTATCATCCTAGTGCTTGCTGTGGGAGAATGTTTAACTGAAACTCTGGCTCCTCCCTCCAGCTTCTGCTTCACATTTGCCATGACCTGACGTTGGCAGTGCTGAGCCAGCAAGTGGCCTCCTGGGACGCAGCTGTGGAAGCCCTGCTTCGGGCTGTGGTGCGGAGCTACGACTCAGGAAACTTCACCATCATGCAGGAAGTGCACTCAGCCTTTCTTCCTGAGGGTAAATGACCCCCACTTCTGCTGGGGGCATGCCTACTAATGGATGATAAAACCACCACCAATGGTGTGGCACCAGCACAACATATATCACTGAAAGATAGAGACCAGCCAGCTATGTTATTTAGCACCAAGTTTAAATTCTCTTACCCAAGCTCCTAAGAGGTAGCCAGAATGACTGAGCTATCTTCCTTTACCTGGCCCTACCTGCCTTATCTTCCACACTGTCTTCTATAAATTTTCCTACAGAGTTTGAGGGGAATAGTAATGTGCTCATCAGTCAGTTAAGAATGGAAAAGCTCATGGGGTGCTTAGCTGGCTCAGTCAGAGGAGCATACAACTCTTGATCTCAGGATTATAAGTTTGAGCCCCACACTGGGTGTAGAGAAACATTTAAAATAAATAAATGAATGGATTTTTTAAAAAAAAAGAATAGAGAAGCACAGCAGAAAGATATTCTTTAAGCTGCATAGTCACTAAACTAAATCATTGTGATTTTTCAGAAACATAGTGGGATATTACCCCCCAGAGCTTTCATAGGAAGATGGAATATTTTTTCTATAATGCTTTGACACGTAGACTATAGCAACAAGAATACTGCCCTAGGTCATGAGATGTTTAGCCCTGGTTGACTTTTGGTGAAGGGCATGTGGTCCCATGGATCACTGCTGTCCTTTATTGAGATCCTCTCCGTGGGTGATAGCAAACATAAGGGGAGGGGCCAGATTTCTAGCAGATAAAGAAACACACAACCCTAAATCCTTTTCTTTTCCTCCTAGGCTGTGACCATCTAAGACACAAACTGGGTGAACCTCAGTCCCCCACCACACCAGCTTTCAAAAGTTTGGAGGCCTTTTTTATTTATGGACATCTGTATGAATTTTGGTGGTCTCTCTCCAGGCATTGCCCCAAATCCAGTGTTTGGGTAAGAGCTGCTCACAGAAGGACAACCTCTGTTGAGCAAAGCCAGCAGATAAACAATGCCACCCCTGAAGAAACGGACCCCAGAGATTCTCAGCCAGAGCCAAGTAGGCCTCCAGAATTAGATGTGAGACTCACAGAAGAAAGCAAGCAAATGCTGATCACTTGTAAAGAGCTCTTTTCAGAAAAGCATGCCAGTCTCCAAAACTCACAGAGAACCGTTGCTGAAGTCCAAGAGACCTTGGCAGAAATGATCCGCCAACACCAGAAGAGTCAAGTCTGTAAATCTACAACAAACGGTCCTGATAAGAATGAATCTGAACAGGCAGCAGAACAGTCCCTCTCTAGTCCTCAGAGCGAGTGGTAAGTAATGAGTCGGTATAAGATGGAATTGGAAATACCCTGCTGAGTTCTCACATCATCATCAGATAAAAATCAGTACGTGATGAGTCTGATCAGGTCACTTGCCAGCACCATAATGTAGCATGCACCGGCCTCGGAGTCCAACGTGGGGTTCTAATCCTGGCTCTGCCGAGTGACCTGAGGCAAGATTCTTAATATTTCTGAGCTTTCATTCCCTCATCTATAATTGGGAGTACCTATTCCTACCTCGCTTGTTGGGGCAATTAAATGAAGTCAAGAATAATGTTAATAACAGTAGGACAGACAATAAAATCCTACCTTTGAGCAAAAAGTAGATTTCCCCTCCCCAAAAAATCAATCGTGTAAAACGGGGAGTTGAAATATCAGACCATTAATGAAAACCAGTTTTTCAGTCATTCTGTGCTATCCCAGAAAATACACAAAAAGGGTAGTGTACAAAAGTGGATGCTGAATTGAGAAAATCCCAAGTGATCAGAATGCTGTAGCACCCTAATTTCTGTTGAACACAGGGGCCAGGTGGATGACAGGAGCCAATCACCATCACTGTAAAGCTTATCTGCACTATTACAGGGCCTTCTGCCTTGGGCATTTGTAGTGAATAACAGTTACTGATTGGTTATGATACTGAGTGTCTTTTACATAGACAGTCTTCCACACAAGGCTTAAAACATAGTAACTAGTACCATTAGTAAACTGATAACTGATACTCATATTAGTAACTGAAAAAAGTAAGTTTTGAATTCCTTGTATATTTATTGCTGTACAAATACTCCCATGGGTTGGGGGGAGGGGAGACTCCCACTGAAATCTTGAGTCAGAGTTTTGAGTCACTTCTCCAGTAAGCCACAACACTCTAGGCAGCTTTAGGCTTTGTTTTAGTAATAAGAAAAACACTGTAAGAAGTTCTCAGCCCTGCAGCTCTTAACCTCTGAATCACAGGACTCCTTTAACAAGCTTAAGACACTCTTCCCAGAAAAATGTGCATCCATACACCTACGGTTAGGAGCCCCAGCTATGTCTAACTGTTCCCCAGAGAAATCCAGGCTTTCTGCACTTGGCTGCAGAACTGAATCCCCTCGAGGTCCTAAATTTTCATTAGAGCTATGTGTCTAAGAAGTGGGGATTTGGAAAATAGTGAAGAATGGTATTGCATTTTGAAAACTTAACATCACTTTAAATTCACTCCTCTTGACCTTTGTATTAAAGATGAGAGATAAGACCCAGATGACAATTTTACTTACAGGGTAACAGTTAAAAGTTATGTGGGGGAAGGTATATGACTTAACGCTTTTTTTTATTATTACTAGTAATGAAGAAAAAAATGAGCCACTTTCTCTGCCTGAATTAACCAAAAGGCTTACAGAGGCAAATGAGAAAATAGCTAAATTTCCTGAGAGTGTTAAGGTAAGATTTATAGCAGTTCACTTGGTAAAATGTGATTTTTTTATATTATCAATTGACTATACCAAATTCTTTAAGGTCATCTGAGTCTCTGTACCATTTCTGAAGTCTCTTCACATCTGTATATGCTTAAAAGTTTAGGATCTCGGGGCACCTGGGTGGCTCAGGGGGTTGTTGAGCCTCTGCCTTCGGCTCAGGTCATGATCTCAGGGTCCTGGGATCGAGCCCCACATTGGGCTCTCTGCTCAGCGGGGAGCCTGCTTCCCTCTCTCTCTCCACCTGCCTCTCTGCCTACTTGTGATCTCTGTCTGTCAAATAAATAAATAAATAAATCTTTAAAAAAAAGTTTAGGATCTCATTGTGTCTGGTTAACTAAAATGTTTTGTGAGAATAGGATTATTGACAACACAAGCAATTTTATACCTCATTCTTTAGCAAAATGGAACAAATTTTGGAATTGGGAGGTAAGATAAAAATTGGTACCATGTATTTGATAACCTACAGATGGATTGGGTGTATTTGAATGTGGCCGTGGCATTAAAGAACCATGATTTAAATTAATTGAATAGGGCTCTAGAGACAGATTCTTTCATTTGAGAAAGGATATCCCAGTTTTGATTATCCTCTATCCTTAGAGTAACGGATGAAGAGCCTTATAAGGGAAGTGGCTCAGTCATGCCTGAGAAGTATCACTAGATGAGATTTTGAATTGCTGGTGCCTGTAAGCAGGTACATGTGGCTCTTTTGTAAATGCTTCCTTATTCATCCCTGTGTCATCTTTCAGACCTGGCCCTTCCCAGATGTGCTGGAGTGCTGCCTTATCCTGCTTCACATTGGGTCCCAGTGTCCTGGCAGCGTGACCCAAGACATGCAGCAACAGGCCCAAGAGCTCCTTCAGAAATACGGCAACACTAAAGTTTACAAAAGATACTGCGAGACCTTCTGTACGTGAATTTTCGAGGACCTCTAAGGAAACTGTGCCAGATTCAAAACGTATGACACCTTCATCTCTACAGTTATACCATGCCAGACATTCACTCTCATCCCTAGATGTTTTTGCAGTGATCCAAATAATACAAATGAGGGTCAAGTTTGAATTGACTCTCTTCTACCTTATACATAGTGGAATCGGACTTTGGACTCAACTATGGTTTCCTACTGGAGTAAGGATCATGAAAAGCCAGCAGTAGGTATTCAGAATTAACACCTGCAGTGTGATCTTTGGTCAACTCTAAAGCCTTATGTAGGTTTCACCCAAAGAGGAGAAACTTTTTAATCACCCAAAGTGTTATGTGCTTAAACACAAGCTACCTTTATAAATCCTTCACCTGATGGTAAACATGTCGTTCTTTTTGGAGACAGAATTGCTACATTTTATGCCTTGGTATCATTTTTCTTACTTTTTTGTTAATATTGGTTCTCCCCTTCTGTTCTTTCAAAGACTTCACTTAGAATGTGAAATAGGCCTTTACCCATCATGTTGATTCTACCATCCATCTGAACTTTAGGTCAAAAATTTGGTTTTATTGTTTCTTGTCACTGCTTATTTGAACAAATCATTTACTAAAGCATTAGGAGAACAAATAACTAAAACAAATGTGTCTCATCCCTTCAGTTTTATAAAACGTAATGGTGATCAGAAGAGCTCAGAAGAAATTACTGTTTCAGTGGCTTGTAATCTTTTTTGGATCACATGACCCTTTGAGATGAGAATTAAAACCACAGATGGTCTTTGAAGAAAAATTAATTCTGCATATATAACTTTTGGATCAGTATGTAACTTTTGGATCAGCGGACTCCAACTTCAGCAGAATGTGATCCTATATACTATTTAATTATAAAACCTGTTCATTCCCCTCCCTGCATTATTGAGCATTCTTTTGAACAATGTCAGAAAGAGATGTTTCTGTAATATCCCAGTTGCTGGGGTATAAAAATCAGATAGTCTGGGGTAGGGCTGGGAGGGAGCACTCTTTCCCAATAATATAACTCTGATCTTTTGGGATTCATTGTGAAAACTTTTCTGCTTGATTGTCCAGTTTATTTTTCAATTATTTCCTAAGTTGGGATTGTTGTGGCAGCAAGAATAAAATTCATTAACAGAAACTCTAGGAAGGAAAAAGTTTGAGAGACCATTATTTAAAGATCTGATTGACCAGGGGTTTTGTTTGTTTTCATTAGACCTAGCTTTAGGGCATCTGGGTGGCTCAGTGGGTTAAGCTTCTGCCTTCGGCTCAGGTCATGATCCCAGGGTCCTGGGATTGAGGCCCACATCGGGCTCTCTGCTCAGCAGGAAGCCTGCTTCCCCCTCTCTCTCTGCCTACTTGTGATCTCTCTCTCTCTCCCTCTCAAATAAATAAATAAAATCTTAAAAAAAAATAAAATTAGACCTAGCTTTAGAATTTAAAAATGCTAAACCCAAAAAAACAAATATTGTAGAACTTAGATCCTCATGATTCTTTAAACAGTTACTTGAACTTGAGGAAGAAGATGCATTGTTACTAGGGATGGAAAGTCTTGGCTGCAAAGATTATGCATAGGCATGGCTATGTGGAGAAGTAGATACCAGTTCTACAATCTTCGCTAAAATGAACAAATGCTTCACTTGCAGAGACAACAACAAAAAATTATTCCCTTCCCCTTAATTAAAGAACAGTATTATTAAACTAGAAATTCTAAACTCCTTCACAATTTATCAGAACCATCATCTGTGCTTGGAGTAATCATACACACTCCTCAATTACTGCTTTAGTAAGAACAAGAGTTACTACTTGACAACTAAGCAGTAAAACTACCCAGAACAGAAGTGACACGATTCCATTTCCTCCCAAATTCCTCTCCTCTTTCCCATACTAGATAATGTAGCTAAGCCACTTCCAATTTGAATAAATGGTTTTCATTTCTATCTCCCTAATTATCAGAACCACAAAGAGCCAAAGCACTGAGGAGGTGACTCAAGCTAAATAGATACCACTAAGCAAATGAAGTGTTGGTCCTTTACCTAATACCTTTACCTAATACAAACCACCTCATTAATCAGATGATTGCTCTCACCTCCCACTGCCTCTCAATCTGCTCTTACTACTGACTCTCCATTCTTCATATACCAATGACAAGTCCAAATCACAAATCAAATCTTATCAATTTAAAAAAATTTATCAGTTTATCAGTTTAAAAAAATTATTTCACTACTGTCCCATTTTAAGTGGAATAAAAAATATTTCAGTACTTCCCCATTGTTAGTGGGAAAATGATCACCTTGCAGGGCTTCCAGGGCCCTGCCTGATCCTGCCGTTTACCTCTTGGCCTCTTCTTGCACTCCACCTTGTTTCTAGATTCCACCCACACTGGTCTCTTAGGCTGCGGGAACCCACCGGTTTTTCTTGTCATCTCAGTAGTTTTGCCTATGTTGTTCTTTTGCCTGGTCCATTCTTACCCATCTCTTAGATCTCAGCTTAAATGTTCCTTCTCAAGAGACTGTCCCTGAACCTCATCCTAAAGGACATCAGTGTCATGTACTTTACAGGTCACAAATTTTATTTTTGTGAATTACATACTCTTTGGCTACACAGATTGTAAACTTCAGTGAGGGTAGAGATTATGTCTTCCATGTGCTTTTTTATCCCTAGCTCCTATTTACAGTGTCTAGTAGGTGTACAGTGGAAACTTATGGACTGAATAAGTTAGGAAATTGAAAGAGTATTAACAGCTTAGATTTAAGACTCAAACTGAGCTCATTCATACTAGCACTAGCTGACAATTGGGCTTGTAGTTGATAGCCTTACTAGTTACCAGAAGACAAATTTAACAACTTTTGGCAATTTATGCGGAGGGGTTTGAATTTACCCATAATTAGCATCCTCTGGTTACCCTCTACAGGACCATCCCTTTCTG
Source organism: Taxidea taxus jeffersonii (assembly GCA_003697995.1). Classification (NCBI taxonomy): domain Eukaryota; kingdom Metazoa; phylum Chordata; class Mammalia; order Carnivora; family Mustelidae; genus Taxidea; species Taxidea taxus. The sequence goes on along the minus strand of ML112231.1, from coordinate 20,315 downwards.
AGCATAACCACTCACAAAGTCCTACATGTGCTCGTATATATGTATACAAGATTCTTGCCAATTCTACTAGAGGTGTGCCCTTTCTTTAGCAACACTTTAATGAACTGTCTCTTATCCCTCCCATGCAATGACCAAATCCCTGGTTCAACAATGTGTTAGTTCAGCCATTCATCTCAACATTTCTCCTGACATACAAATCTGTCAACTGTGGCAAAGATAAATTCCCTATCTGAATCTAAATTTAGGACATCTGGGGGTGCCTTAGTGGCTCAGCTGATTAAGTGTCTGCTTTCAGCTCGTCATGGTCCCAGGGTCCTAGGTTCTAGCTCTGTGTCGGGACCCCCACTCACCAGTCTTTCTTCCTCTGCTCTCCTCCCCCACACTCATCCATACTCACTCCCTCAAATAAAATCTTCTCTTTTTTAAAGATTTTATTTATTTGATATATGGCAAGAGCTGAACACAAGCAGGGAGAGAGGGAGAAGCAGCCTTCCTGAGAAGCAGGGATCCTGATGCAGGGCTCAATCCCAATAAATAAATTTAGGCCATCTGTATAGGCCCCACAATCACCAGCATGCCAGAGAACTTGGCTGAGAATCTCTTCCTATATGTGAACTTCCCAATGAAAACTTAGATCTGCTCCTATACCAGACTTCTTAAAACTCCTTGTTTTATGCCAACTGGAAGGGTGGGAAATAGTCTGGAGCCGATGCTACAATACCAGAAGTTTAAGTTGTCTTAAAAGTCTACTAATTAGGGATGCCTGGGTGGCTCAGTTGGTTAAGCAGCTGCCTTCGGCTCAGGTCATGATCCCAGCGTCCTGGGATCGAGTCCCACATCGGGCTCCTTGCTCAGCAGGGAGCCTGCTCCTCCCTCTGCCTCTGCCTGCCTCTCTGTCTGCCTGTGCTCGCTCTCTCTTTCTCTAACTAATAAATAAATAAAATCTTTAAAAAAAAAAAAAAAGTCTACTAATTAAAAAGCTAATCCACCAAATGTAATGGAGTGGTCCCAGGACAGAATTAAAACTAGTTTTCCTATTAAGGCTGGACAATTAGTCGGGGCTTATGAAGTTAAGAGACAATTCCATTTACACAGCTAGCCATTAAAAATTTCCTACAGGGACGCCTGGGTGGCTCAGTCACTCAAGTGTCTGCCTTTGGGTCAGGTCATGATCCCAGGGTCTTGGGATGGAGCCCTGCATCTGGAGTCTGCTTCTCCCTCTCCCTCTGCCCCCTGGTTCGTGGTCTCTTTCTTTCGCTCACACTCTCACTCAAATAAATAAATAAAATCTTAAAAGAAAAAAACAACTTCCAAGAAAGTGAGACTTTTTTTTTTTTTTAAGATTTATTTATTGATTTATTTGAGAGAGAGAGAGAGAGAGAGCATGAGACGTGGGAGGTCAGAGAGGGAAGCAGACTCCCCACGGAGCAGGGAGCCCGATGCGGGACTTGATCCCGGGACCCCAGAATCATGACCTGAGCCGAAGACAATTGCTTTACCAACTGAGCCACCCAGGCGCCCAGAAAGTGAGACATTTTATATGCAAGTCAACTTGTGGGATATGGAGACAAGAGTTTGGGGGCAGGTGAGATGCTTCTAGTCACTGACTGCAAACAGCTATCTTCTACAGTCAGCAATTAATAGCTATGAAAGACCAAACCTTCATGCCAGTGGTTAAAAAGAAATCTTTATTTTACAAAATTAAAAACATAAATAATATTTACAAGCATCTTAAATACCAGCTTATAATACTTGACATTTTCGAATCATGTGAAATTGAGTTTTCCATAAGCTTTTAAAATGTAAGACTATTCATCCACTTCAGTGAGTTACCAGTTTTCATACTTCAAAGGGGTTTTTGGTTTTTCTAAATTGCCCGTACTGTAGTCATTCAAAAAACAATATAATGTACTTTTTAAATGACTAGTTCATAAAAAAAAAAAAAAAAGAAAAAAATCACAGTCCTGAGCTTCCTACCCCAGTTGTGGGATATTACTCCAAGAGAACTCTAACCAAATTTCTTACTGCCCTGTTTACATGTACCACTATTAACTTTTTAAAGACTCACATTCCTGGTACTCACATAATCAGTCTCCCTAACTTCTCCTTAGGTTTGCCAAAAGGAAAAGCAGGGAGAACAAAGAGACGTGGAAAAATACAAAAGACCATCTGAAATCACATTACTGAAAATATAAGAGTTATGGTCCAAAATTCTGATCTTACTTCATTCAGGAACAAATATAGGATATTTTATTATATTAAGACTTAAAATGATTGCAAATGATAGACATGTGACAGCAAATCTCAGTGGCACAATGGAACACAGACTTAAAGACACATAAAGTGGTTAACTTAATACCCATTACCAATTCTGGAGTTCCTCATGAATAAAGGGTAAACAGATTCAGAAGAATTTTGTTTTTAATAAAAGTTTTCATTACCTGATCTTCAAAATTTCAGCACTGAGTAATTCATTTCCACATAATAGCATATAATGAAAGACTAACAAAGTGTGAGGAAAGCAAGGACTAGAGAAAGGTCCAAAAAAAAAAAAAGAAGGAAAAGACATCTATAACCCAATTCACAAAAACACCCATTTTGTTCCACTTTCCTTGGAAGCCCTCAGCTCAGCTGAGAATCCCATCAAAAAGTCTTCATCCTCAGAGAGTAGCAAGACTTAAAAAAAAAAGGATGACAACAGATAAAGAGTTATATATATTTTACTAGTCTTTCTGACTTGTCCTGGATATTTAAAAAGGTGTCAAATGAGCCATGGATGCTGGTGGCAGGAAGCAACTGGAGAGAGGCTTGGGGATGAGGAATAGGGAAGACTTGTTTACAAATTCAGAGTCAACTCCCCTCTTCTGGATCTAAAATAAAGACATCTTTTGTCTTCAATATAACAAAAGTCTTTCAACGCAGATGGTAGGTACAGTTTGCTCAAAAGAAGCGTTTTCTCTTGGGGAGGAAGGGAAGTACATAGTCAGCAGAGAAGCACCACTCTGGGATCAAGGCCCGCCCTACAGAGCCTCGACACCATCACTGCTGCATGTTGTTGATGATAGCCAGAATGCTCATCTTCTCCTGGGCAGAGTCCACATCCTCATTCTGCTTCTGGGCCACTCCTGTGCCTAAGCCATAGAGCCGCCCACAGTACTTGGCATCGTCAATACTGTCCTCAAAAAACAACTGCAGAATAGGACAGAGAACCCATGGTGAGAATCCCGCTAGAAGTCATGCCAAGTCTCAACACTACTACATCAGCACCTCCCAGCCGTCTCCAAGCCCTGACTATCTACCCAACTAGGAAGTAACTTCATAAAGAAAGGCTCCAAACCTCTCCTCTACATAGTCTTTTCATGCTCCCTTCTTAATATATAGGCTCTCCTTTCTGAACAGACTTCTATTCTCCATGAGTTCTTCTACTGCCAGGATCTGTGGGCTGCTGCCGCTGTTTAGTACAACCATCTCCATCTCCTCCCTTCTCTTTAACAAGCAGTGCAGTGCTTAGGAGCTTGGGCTCTACACTCTGTGTGATCTTCCAACTCTCCTTCAGCCATGGTTCCCTATCTAGAAAACGGGCCAATAGAAGGTCTTTACAAGTGAGACAGTGGATATTACACACTTCAGCAGGGTACCTCAACCCTGGCCCTACTGGGCAAGGTAATTCCTTGTTGGGGGCGGGTGGGGGTGGTGGCATGGAGGGGAGCTGTCCAGTGTACTGTAGTACTGTAGAATGTTTAGCAATGTCCCTGGCTGGTAGTGGGCCTCCCCTCTGCTGTTCCAGACTGTGACAACCAAAAATGTCTCCAGCCATTGCCTAAGGAACCTTGGGGGAGCATGATGCCACCAGCTTTGTTCTTCTTTCTCAAGACTTTTATAGTTCCACACAAATTGTAAGACCATTGTTCTATTTCTGTGAAAAATGCCACTGGAATTTTGAAAGAGACTGCACTGAATCTGTAAGACTGCTTTGGAAAGTACGGACATTTTCAGAATATATATTCTTCCAGGGGCACCTGGATGGCTCAGTCGGTTACACGTCTGCTTTTAGCTCAGGTCATGATCCCAGGGTCCTGGAACTCAGCCCTATGTCAGGCTCCCTGCTCAGTCGGGAGTTTCCTTCTCCCTCTCTCTCTCTCTCTCAAATGGGTAAAATCTTTTTTTCTTTAATGAATATTAATTCTTCCAATTCATGAGCCCTAAGTATCTTTCCATTTATTTGTGTCTTCTTCAGTTTCTTTCATCAGTGCCTTATAATTTTCAAGGTACAGGTCTTTTACCTTCTTGGTTAAATTGATTCCTAGGTACTTTATTGTTTTTGATGCAGTTGTAAATGGGATTCTTTCTTAACTTCTTTCTGACATTTCATTATTAATATACAGAAACACAAGATATTTGTATACTGATTTTGTATCAGTATACAAATTTTGAAATTTTACTGATTTTGAAATTTTACTGAATTCGTTTACTCTAAGAGCTTCTTGGTGGACTCTTTCGAGTTTTCTATGTATAATATCATGCCATCTGAAAACCGTGACAGTTTTACTTCCTCTGTTCTAATTTGGATCCTCCGTATTTCTTTTTCTTGCCTAATTACTCTGGCCAGGACTTCCAAACTATGTTGAATAAAAGTGGCAAGAGTGGGCATGCTTGTGTTGTTCCTGATCTTAGAGGAAAACCTTTCAGCTTGTCATGGAATATGCTGGTTGCCAGACATTTGACAATTCACAGAACTTAAGCATAAAATAAGTGAGTGTACAAATGTGTCCGTATTAGAGAAAACAGAAGAAAAGCAAATTACTACAAGAATGAGAACTTCAAAGAACACTAAGTACATGTCTAGACTTGAATAAGCTGAGGGAGCCTCCATTTCAGGATATCTTTGCCTCCCGAACTGCATATAATATACTGAACATCATAATAAACAAACAAAACAACTGCTTTCAAAGTGATCAACTTCCATCAGAACTATAAATTTTCAACAAATCTCAGCCCACAAAGATAACCCACCTCCTTACCTCTTTCATCCTGAAGAACGCCATTCCTGTCAGCAGCGAGTCTGAGCCTGCCTGGTGTTGCCTTCCAATTCTCTGCAAATCCAACTGATCAGCAACTTCCTGAAGACCACCCTGCAAATGTAAAGAAAACAGAGCATTTCAGACCCACCCCTCCTCTACCACAATCAACTAAGTCCACTTTTTAGTTTAATTCTTTTGGTGATGACAAGTGGGAACAGGTCATTTACTAAGGCCTTACCCCAGCAATATCCCCTTTTTAACCCTCCAAACAATACACTGTGTTATATTTCACTTTTCATTCTTTTCTTTTATATATCATTAATTGTATCAGACCTCTGCCCCATTTTAAAGTCCTAATGGCTATAAAACAATATTGAGGAAATAGTAAATACCAATCCAATACTAGACAGAAAATCTCTTACGTCAACAATTTATTAGGGTGCTGAGTTCTTGAACTATCTAGGGTTAAGAACCCCTCTGAGTCTGGTACACTACAGACCCCATCCCTAACAAACTACATACATGCCTCATGCTGCCAACTATTTCACTAGGTTTGTCAGCCCTAAGTGACAAACGCCTCCCTCAGAGTAAGAGAAGCAGAGGGCTCCCTTCATCCCCAGATTAAATACATTCACCACACAAATCCCTGTGCCAATCAGCTCTATATACACCCACTTCAGTACAATGCTGGCACCTAGCAGGCACTGAAGAATGTGTAAGTACCAATAAATAATAAAAAATAATAATTTAATTTCTAAAAATAGTGATAAAGCAAAATGACAATCCTGTTTTGTCTTTTTTGTTGCTATTTATATTAAGAAAATTATTGTGCACCTTAAGATTTTTGCAGCTCTTCATCAGGTATTTCACATCATAAATGGATGGGAAAAAAAGGTTCAGAATATGAAAGAATTCATGTTCCTCTTCTGGCAAACGAGAATCTGTAAGTAACTTTACCATGTAGCCAAAATCATAGCCACTACAAGAGAGAATGAGGCAATGAGGTGAAAAAGCAGCAATTACCAGGCCCCCGAGTTCAATTGCTTTATTTGTCAAAATTTAATGGTATTATCTCCTAACTTTCAGTTTTCCATAATCTATCCTACTATAATCTGAACTTTCCCTTAAATACCAACAAACCAGACTAATATGAAAGACTTCTAAGAGAACCCAAGGGGTTACAAATGTGGGTTTTATTTATCATAAACTACAGGCCAGCTACTCACAGGACAAGAAAAGATGATAAAGTGCTTTGATCCTCCCCACCCTCCATCTTTCCACCTGGAATGTACCTACTGATAGCCAGCCACATGACGGAGCCCAGTACTGTGTGAGACAAACCAGTATAAGCTCCAGTCTTTTTTGAAACACTGAAACATGGTTAAGTTACCATCTGAACTCTGTAACTGCCAATAGGTAGTTTAAAAAAAAAAAAAAAAAAGATAGCCAATGCAATAACTTAAGAATGCAATTTCCTATTCCCAAAGCAAGAGAAATACACATTATCTGGGACTGACCTATGAAATGAAAGCCATTTGACGTTGTCACAGAGAACTACCCCTGATGTCATAAGCAGCTCTGCAAAGTGCAATGTGTCAATCCCTTCCTCTTCATGCTTCTGAAATTGCAGTCCAGAGTTAGCAAGGAGATCTATGGAATCCTGGGAGTACATGTCCTCTCTAAAAAAGAAGGTATTCACTTCTTAGCTGATGGATAATCTAAGAGAAGTAGTGGGCAGCAATATTAACATCAACTTGTAATTACAGAACAAGTATTCTTGAAATGCTTTCATAATCTAGTAACAGATCAATTCATTCTTTCCAGTATTCCAGCAAGCATGCAAAGTAGATAATCTTATCTCTGTGGCTGATGGAAAAGTGAGACTTGCCCCCACAAAATAAATTTCTTAATTATAAAAGATCCACATTTCTCCCATTATTTATAGAAAAAGAGAATCAACCAATACAAAAATATTTAAAATACCAGAAAACTTTAAAAAATGTCCTTACAATATTACATCATAGAAACTACTGCTAATAACTCAGTTTATACATCCCTGAAGGCTATTTTCTCTACATACACATACATTAACTCCAGCCTTATATCTACACAGCACAGACCATCTTTCCAGACCAATGCTCAGAGATATACCACATCCTTTGCAACTCTGGCATAATATTTCCGGGCAAAGATACACCCACCAATTTAAACAGAGGAATATTTATAATACCACATATCACAAAAGTAGGAAAATAAATTATGTAACTCCTTTCCCACTAGATTCCACTGTTATTTCACTTGTTCTTCACATAAACTTACAACAGACAACTAGGAAAAGAAAAACACAATCTTAAATTTTTTCTATTAAATTAAAACCAGTGTTGAATCATTGTTTTGTTTCACCTAAAACAAGCATTGTTTTAAACACACACATAAACTCTACAATAACAAACAACCTTTATTCTCCTTTGTGTATTAATTACCATTAAGGCATAAATAACAGGCTTTGAAAATGGACTGGGGAAAAAAATGCAATTAAAGAAGAGATCCAGATCATCTCCCCAAATTATTCCTGAAACTGAAATCTCCAAGGTAGACGAACAATCAAAAAATTATTCCTGAGCTACAAATGCTCCTGGTGCTGTTAAATAAAGCAGTACTTGAGTACTGTGACCCAATCAAAATTACACTAAAACTACCTCATATAATCAGCAAAATGACAGTCTCCCCAAAATTTTCCCCTTAAAAAATTACATCATGCCAGGGCACCTGAGTGGCTGTCAGTTAAGCATACAACTTATTTCAGCTCCAGCCATGAAATCAAGCCCGGCATCAGGCTATGCACTAACTCCAGACTCCCTCTGTTCCTCCCCAATCCTCCCCTGCACTCACATGCACGCTCTCTTGTGTGTTCACTCTCTTAAAAAAAAAAAAAATTACATCATCATCAAAAACTTAAAAACAGAACTACCAGGGGCGCCTGGGTGGCTCATTGGGTTAAAGCCTCTGCTTTCAGCTCAGGTCATGATCCCAAGGTCCTGGGATGGAGCCCCACATCGGGTTCTCTGCTCAGCAGGGAGCCTGCTTCCCCCTCTCTCTCTCTGCCTGCCTCTCTGCCTACTTGTGATCTGTCAAATAAATAAAATCTTTAAAAAACAAAACAAAACAAAACAAAACAGAACTACCAAATGATCCAGCAATCCCACTTCTGGGTCTATATCCCAGAAGAATGAAAAGCACGGTCATGAAGACATTTGCACATCCATGTTTATAGCAGCACTACTCCCAATAGTCAAGAGGTGGAGATAACCTAATGTCCATCAGTGAATGAACAGATTAAAAAATGTGGTCTAGGGGGCCTGGGTGGCTCACTGGGTTAAGCCTCTGCCTTCGGCTCAGGTCATGATCTCAGGGTCCTGGGATCAAGCCCCGAATAGGGCTCTCTGCTCAGTAGGGAGCCTGCTTCCCCCTTCTCTGCCACTGCTCTGCCTACTTGTAATCTCTCTCTGCCTATCCAATAATAAATAAAATCTTATTAAAACATTTTTTTTAAAAAATGTGGCCTACTATACAATGGAATATTAGACAGTCTTTGCCACAGTCTATGCCACAACATGGATAAACCTTAAGGATATCATGCTACGTGAAATACGCCAGTCACAAAATGACAAATATTTTATGCTTCCACTTACATGAGGAAGCTAAAATATTCGAATTCATAGAAACAGAAAGCAGTATGGTGGTTCATCAAGATCTGGGGAAGAAGAAAAAGTTGTTTAATGGGTAGAGTGTCAGATTTGCAAGATGAGAAAGTTCTGGGGGTCTGTTTCACAATAACGCAAACATACTTTAACAATACTGAAGTGCAGACTTAAAAATGGTTGAGATGGTAAATCTTGTGTTTTGTGTTTTTTACCACCCTTTTAAAACATCAAAATTCGCTTCAGATTCAACTACCCTTAATTAACGTCTACTCCTTATTTCCTTTTTTCTTCTATTATGAAAGATAATAATAATCCTGTTTTACACATAAGAAAACTGAATTACAGAAGGTAAAATTACTAACCCCAAATGACCCAGCTGAAAAATGGCAGAAATGCAATTTATCTCCTAACTGGAGAATTAACTTTATTTTTCATTTTAAACAGCCTTATTGAGCTATAATTCACATACTAAACATTTACTCATTTAAAGTATACACTTCTAGCGTGCCTGGGTGGCTCAGTTAGTTAGGCGTCTGCCTTTGGCTCAGGTCATGATCCCAGGTCCTAGGATCAAGCCCCACATCAGGATCCCTGCTCAGCGGGGAACCTGCTTCTCCCTCTACCCTCCCCTCTACCTATGATCTCACTCTCTCTTTTTCTTGGATAAATAAATAAAAGCTTTAAAAAAAAAAATGAAGTAGGGACACTTGGGTGGCTCAGTCCTTGAGCATTTGCCTTCAGCTCAAGTCATGATCCCAAGGTCCTGGGATTGAACAGGCTTCCCTGCTCAATGGGAAGCCTGCTTCTCCCTCTCCCCTTCTCCCTGCTTGTATTCACTCTCTTGCCTTCTCTCTCTCTGTCAAATCAATAAAAATAAAATACTTTTTTTTAAGATTTTATTTATTGATTTGACAGAGAGAGAGATCACAAGTAGGCAGAGAGGCAGACAGAGAGAGGGGGAAGCAGGCTCCCTGCTGAGCAGAGAGCCCAATGCAGGACTCAATCCCAGGACCCTGAGATCATGACCTGAGCCGAAGGCAGAGGCTTTAACCCACTGAGCCACCCAGGCGCCCCAATAAAAATAAAATCTTAAAAAAAGTAAATAGATAAATAAATATGTAAAGTATGCACTTCAGGGTGTCTGGGTGGCAGTCAGTTAAGTGACTGACTCTTGATTTCGGCTCAGGTCATGATCTCGGGGTCATGAGATGCGTCAGGCTCTACTTTCTACACAAAGTCTGCTTGTGACTTTTTCCCTCTTCTACTACCCCTCCACTCCCAACTCTACACTCTGTCTCTCAAATAAATCTTTTTTAAAAACTTAAAATATAAAGTATGCAATTTAATCACCTTTAGTATTTTCAGAATTGTGCAACCACCACCACAGTCAATTATAAACCATTTCATCACCTCAAAAAGAAAACCCATACTCATTATGCAATCAATCCCCAGTACCCCATAATCTCACCACCACCTACACCCTGGACAACCACTAAACCTATTCTGACTCTACCAATTTGCCTATTTTGAACATTTCCTATAAAGAGAATCCTACAATAAGTGGTCTTTTGTGTCTGGCTTCTTTTCCTTAGCATGTTTTCAAAGCACATCAATGTACAACATATATTACTACTTCTTTCCTTTTACTGTCCAATAACATTACATGGCATGGATATACCATATTTATTTTATCCACTCATCAGTTCACAGACATTTGGACTATTTCCACTTTGGGACCTTTATAAATAATGCTGTTATGAATATTCCCATACAAGTTTTTATATGGACATATGTTTTCATTTCTCTTGGGTATATGCCTAGAAGTGGAATTGCTGGGTCACATGGTAACTCTACATTTAACCTTTTGATAAACTGCTTGTTTTCCAAAGAGGCTACACCATTCTACTTTCCCAACAGCAATATACGAGGCTTCTAATTTCTCTACACCCTTGCCAACATTTGTTGTTTCCTTTTTATTACAGCCATCTAATGGGTATAAAGTGGTATCTCACTGTGGTTTTGATTTGCATTTCCTTCATGACTAGTGATGGTGACCACCTTTTCATGGGTTTATTAGCCATATCTATATCTTCTTTGGTGAAATGTCTATTCAGATCTGATGCCCATTTTCAATTGGACTTTTTATTGTTGTCCTATAAGAGTTCTTTAAGAGGGACTTTACTTTCTGAGATTCCTTATTCCATCGTCTATTTGACTGCTGTGTCCAATCCTTACTTGGTTTCAATGGAAATAAAACTTCATATTAATAAAAACAGTCAGAAATCACAGATCACAGTCTGCACAAATGTGGTAGATCTAAGAATAACACAAAAATGTTTCAGACACTTACGTAAGGTTAAATTTGAAGTTGAACTGCCAAGTATTGATTCCAGAAGGATATTCTCCCTTTTCATTTGTGAATGTAAGGCCCAGCTGGATAATTTTTAAAAGGTCAACATTGCACCGTAAAAGCTGATACTGGTAATCTATGGAACTACGAAATTCACCAATTGGTCGTACCACAACACCTGGAAATTCTGTGTCCTAGAAAAGTAAAAGGTCTCTCATCACAAGGTTTCACAAAAGGATGCTGAGAATTGATAATTCATAAATAAAAATTTTATCTTAATTTATAAAAGTTATGTGACAAGACCCAAGCTTGGGCACAAATATTAAAATACTAAAATACTAATCTCATTGATACCTACACAAGGAATACTAGAATCATGAAGTTTTGGGCAGCAAATTGGAAATCCTAGGCAGGATGTGAGTAAGAGTAGGTGACTAACTACAGATTAAGAACATTCTATATTCATACACAGTGAGTTAAAAAAAGTTTAGGTTTAGGGATGCCTGTGTGGCTCAGTAGGTTAAACTGCTGCCTTCAGCTAACATCATGATCTCAGGGTCCTGGGATCAAGCCCCAGTTCAGGCTCTCTGCTCAGCTCTCTGCTTCTCTTTCTCATGCTCCCTCTGTGTGCTCCCTCTCTCTCTAATAAATAAATAAAATCTTAAAAAAAAAAAAAAAAAGTTTAGGTTGAGAACATGTATAAATAAAAATACAAATAGAGGGAAAGGAAATAGCCATTCAGAAAAAAACAATAGCTACATTTACCTTGAGTAAAAAGCCTGGAACAAGATCACAGACAGTTTTAAATATGAGGCTAAAGACTTACTGCTTATGAGTAATGCAGATTAGAGCAAACTAGACAGTGCATGCCTCCTCTAGAAGAGGCCCTCAATATCACTATGACACATATCTGCCTCTCCAGCCACTCAATAACACGGAAGAATATGGATCCTGTAATGTCAGATCTTCCCATTTTTTTCCAGAGATGTCAGAAATCTGGACTTTAAAAGAGATCTCTTAACTTTTACATGATGACAGCTAATTTTTAAAAACCATTTTTAAACACTGTCAAATTCACCCTATCTGCAGGACAGGACAGACCTGCCCTATGGACTGACATAACTTCTGCCTTAAACACAATTAAACACAAAGTAACATTACAAAAAAAATCTAATATTACAGGTTACATCCTTCTCAGACACACTGGCTACCATGTTGTATAAAAGCATCACAACCTTGCACCAAGTTTAATTTACCATGGGTTAGTGTTATCCTTTCTTTCAAAATCTCACATTGAACATTCCCTAAGTCCATAGTAGAAGGAGAGTCAAACAGAGCTGAGCTCTTTACCATAGCAATGTAACTGTAACTGAGCACAATTTCTCGGATCTTCCTCATCTCTTCTTCTAGATTGCTGGCCCAGACTTCACAGATAACTTGGCTGTTCTCCACTAGTGCTGCAGGCATCTTGAAGAAACTTGGTAAGTCACTTTCAGCTGACTCTGTTAGAGGGTAAGCCGATGGTTGATCTGATCTAGATTCAAAAACATAATTTGAAATCACATAAATTTACACACTGGGATAATATCAACAAAACAAAGATTAAAAAAAATCACTTCATCAGCTTAAGCTAAAACATTAAGACTATTATATTTATATTCATTCTTCAGTTTATATGGTGGGGACATTTGCCTTTGTCAAGACAAAGACACACACACACACACACACACACACACACACACACACACAGTTCTTTAACCCAAAGAAACCAAAATTACTTAAGAAATCTGGAGAAACTGGGGTGCCTGGCTGGCTCAGTTGAGATAGCATGTGACTCCTGATCTCAAGGTTGTAAGTTTCAGACCCATGCTGGGTGTAGAGATTACTTAAAAATAAAATCTTTTAAAAAAAGGAAAAAAAGAAATCTGAAGAAACTTTTGCCCAAGCTGCCCTTTCGCACAGAAGTGAAATCACTACCCTAAATCAGTATTTGAGCCCTTTTCAGACTATCTAAATATTAAAATAGGCCCAAGTAACCACAAATATTCCCCCATCTATGACTTTTACACTTTGCACAGAAACCAAATCATGGAAACATTTTTAAGGAATCATTTTAGCCAGTGTGAAGGTATCAAGAGCTCTGAAAGCCCGAAAGAATGTAGACCTAAACTCTCACATGTAAGTCTTAACAACTACATAGTGAATATGGTCATGGGACTCCTCCCTCTACCCCCTATAAAAGGGGAAATTCTTTTTCTCCACAATCCAAAAGTCATATATAACTAAAGATAATAAACTAACTTAATATAGTGCCTCATTAGATTTGTGCAAATAGGGGCATTTGGGTGGCTCAGTGGGTTAAAGCCTCTGCCTTCAGCCCAGGTCATGATCTCAGGGTCCTGGAATCGAACCCCGCATCCAGTGCTCTGCTCAGCAGGGAGCCTGCTTCCACCTCTCTCTCTGCCTGCCTCTCTGCCTACTTGTGATCTCTGCCTGTCAAATAAATAAATAAATAAAAATCTAAAAAAAAAAAACAAAGAACAGTTTAGATTTATGCAAATAGATCATGAAGTGAGGGATTTAAGTGGTAAAAACCAACTCCACTTGCTAATTTGAAACTTTAATTACCACAATGAAAGAACTGGAATTATTAATATCTACTTTTAAACACATAGTAATAGAAAGAAACTAAGCCATTCAACAAAAGGAATAGAGAAGATGGCAAGTATAAATAATTCAACCAGAAGGCGTAGTATGAGTTATAGAGCCTATTCTGGGAGGAAACTATGGAGGGGCACAGTATTCTGCAAGATAAAACTCAACATGATTGGGGCGCCTGGGTGGCTCAGTGGGTTAAAGCCTCTGCCTTCAGCTAGGGTCATGATCCCAGGGTCCTGGGATCGAGGCCCACATTGGGCTCTCTGCTCAGCGGGGAGCCTGCTCCCCCACCCCCGCCACCCCACCCACCCACCCACCCCAAGCCCCCCATCCCTGCCTCTCTGCCTACTTGTGATCTCTGTCTGTCAAATGGATGGATAAAATCTTTAAAAAAAAACAACAACAACATGATTCAGCTTCAGAGTAATGCTGTTATCATAATAATGAGATGCTTAGTTACAAAAAGACCAAAAGGAGCTTATCATAATGGCCTTTATTTAAAAAAGGCGACTCCACCACATGCACCCTCAACCTAAGAGTGGACTCCAGTACACAGACATATATTCAAAGGAAAGTTCCTAGAAATAGTAAAATGAATCTTTGCTTCCTACTTTCAAGACAGGCAGATGCAACAATAAGAATCTAGATCAAAACAAAACTGTCATTCTCAAATATCATCATTTCTCTGAGAAAATTCTGAGAAACGGATCTTTTGGTTTGTCAGCAACCCTGAAAGATCCCATTTATTTAAGTACCCAACACTTTAACAGATGTTTCTCTGAAATTATAACAGACTGACTAAAATTACTCTGAAACTTAAGGAGACAGTGGGTGGATACTTCTCAAAGACAGAATCCATTTCTTCTTATTTCTGTCCTGTACATGATGGGCATGAATTAAAGGCTTGCAAATGAATAAAGAACATCTGACAAGGGCAAAGTTCAAACTGAGTATGGAATAAATTCCAAGATATAATCATAATTAAGAAAATGTTAGGACTCTGCTTAGATTCTAAACTGTGTTTAAGGTTTTCCCCTTTCAAGAGGGCACAAAGCCATTTCTATGCCCATTAATGTTAAATCAGTACCACTCCACTTCCTTATTTTTCTAACTCAAACAATGCACTTCCTTTTTGGTGTCATTTCAAGCACAACCATAAACTACTTTAGGAGAAGTGGGTATGATTATGAAGACATTTCCATAAAAGCAAAGCACCAAAAGAACCCTAGCAAAAAAATGCCCTTGGTCTCAACGAAGAAAAAAGCAGGCTTGTGCTCGCTTCGGCAGCACATATACGAAAAAAGCAGGCTTATAAAAAGACAATTGGGTATTTACACTAAATTCTTAGAACCAGGCTCCCTAGTTAAGCAGCTCTTAAGGTTGTGTCAAAAGAACTCAGGAAATATCCTGAAGAGGCTCCCTCTGGTCAAAGAAAAGATATATAAAAGATAAACACATATAAAAGATAATATAAACACCATTATGAATAATCACTACAATCAACGTCTTCAAACTTCTAAGGCAGTGCACTATGAACTCATAGATTTTTAAGATTTTTATTTATTTATTTTAAGATTATTTATTTATTTATTTGACAGAGAGAGAAATCACAAGTAGGCAGAAGTAGGCAGAGGCAGGCAGAGAGAGAGGGAGAAGTAGGCTCCCTGCTGAGCCTGGGATCATGACCTGAGCTGAAGGCAGAGGTTTAATCCACTGAGTCACCCAGGTGCCCCTAAGATTCTGTTTATTTGAGAGAGAATAAGAGGGCACAAGTAGGGAGAGTGGGGCGGGGAGTGGGGAATCCTCAATCCCAGGACCCCGGGATCATGACCTGAGCCCAAGGCAGACACTTAACCAACTGAGCCACCCAGGCACCCCTGAACTCAGATTAAAACATTAGAAAATAAACTTCATTGGTTACCAATGGAGAATGCTAGTTAATCAATTTATTTTTTAAAATATGTATCTTGTCTTTCATATATAAGTTGTATTAAGTAAAGAGCTGAAGGAAAGTTTCCTTTAATAGAAGTTATAAAGCTAACAAATACAGAATGATAGAATATCAGTTTTGTAGATCCTAAAGAATTCATAGATCTGGGCAATAATCATAATGCATCTATATGGAATATTCAGAAATAGTAAATCTATAAAGGCAGAAAGTAGACCATAGCAATGGAATGGGAACAGGCATTAATTGTAAATAGCATGAGGTTATCTTACCGAGGTGAGGGAAAGGTTACCAAACTCAACTAGCTGATTACTGCACAACTCCATAAATTTACTAAAAATCTCTGTACTCTAGTTTTACAGTACTTACATTATACTTCAATAAAGTTGTTAAAATATCACAATGGCTGTAATAACCACAGAAAGGGACAACCAGGTATTATGTGCCTCCTGACATAACACATCACCACTATGAATTACATGTGTAAAAAAAAAAAATCTAACTTGAGGGGTGCTTGGTAGGCTCAGTCAGTTAAGTGTTCCACTCTTGATTTCAGCTCAGGTCATGATCTCAGGGTCCTGGGATCCCACCCTGCAGCAGGCTCTGCGCTCATCAGGAATTCTACTTGGAATTCTCTGCCTTTCCCTCTGTCCTCCCTTGATCCCCTGCCTCATGTACCACGTGCCCATGCTAACTCTCTAAAGTAAATAAAGTCTTAAAAAAAAAAATCTAGGGACGCCTGGGTGGCTCAGTTGGTTAAGCGGCTGCCTTCGGCTCAGGTCATGATCCCAGCGTCCTGGGATTGAGTCCCACATCAGGCTCCTTGCTCAGCAGGGAGCCTGCTCCTCCCTCTGCCTCTGCCTGCCTCTCTCTCTGCCTGTGCTCGCTCTCTCTCTCTCTAACTAATAAATAAATAAAATCTTAAAAAAAAAAATCTAACTTGAATCTCACCAAACCTCTAGACCAATTTATAGGAAATAAAGAGGACAGAGGAACATGTTAAATGACACCATAGTAAGGCAATCAGCAAAATCCAAAAACTACTGTGGGAAACTACACGATAACCCAGCTTCTTCAACAAACTGCAAAAAGTAAAAGACTCTCAATAGACTTATCAACCAATCAAAATCTATAGACCCTAAATAGATCTTTAAACTGTTAGAAATTTTTTTAAAAAGTGGCATTTTCAAGACAAAAGTCTGAACAATGGCTGATTTTGGTTTATTGTCTGGGGGGGTTTGCTTTTTTTTTGGTGTTACATTATCATGGGTTTTTTTTAAAAAGAGTCCTTATCTTTTAGAGATAATGTGACACAGATATAATTGGTAAGATATTAAATGTGGAGTTCTGCTTCAAAATTAACAGTGGAGAAATCTCACAACTTTGTACAGTTCCTTCCTCTACATTTTACAGATAAGAAAAGTGAAATTCAGAGACATAAATTTTATTTTTTTTTAAGATTTTTATTTATTTATTTGACAGAGACAGTGAGAGAAGGAGCACAAGCAGGAGAGTGGAAGAGGGAGAAGCAGCCTTCCCACTGAGCAGAGTCCCATCCAGGGCTTGATCCCAGAACTGCAGGACCATGACCTGAGCCTAAGGCAGAGACTTAAGGAACGAACCATCATCCAGGCGCCCCCAGAGACATTAATTTGAAAAGGCACTATCATGACTTCCATTTCCAAGAAAATTATTTTAAAAAGCTAAGCCGGGGCGCCTGGGTGGCTCAATGGGTTAAAGCCTCTGCCTTCGGCTAGGGTCATGATTCAAGAGTCCTGGAATTGAGTCCCACATCAAGCTCTCTGCTTGGCAGGGAGCCTGTTTCCCCCTCTCTGTCTCTGCCTGCCTCTCTGCCTACTTGTGATCTCTGTCTGTCAAATAAATAAATAAAATCTTAAAATATATATATGTATATATGTATATGTGTGTGTGTATATATATATATATATATATATAAAATATATTTAAAAAAAAAAAAACTAAGCCATGGGGTGCCTGGGTGGCTCAACCAGTTAGGCGTCTGCCTTTGGCTCAGGTCCTGATCCCGCAGTCCTGGAATCAAGCAGCACATTGTCAGGCTCACTGCTCAGCAAGGAGTCTGCTTCTCCCTCTTCCTCTGCCCCTCTTCCCAGCTTGTGCACTCTCTCTCTCATAAATAAAACCTTAAAAAAAAAAAATCTAAGCTACTTTCAAAAAGCTAACCCTTGTTACACATATGTGATAATATGGAACACAAGTGCAGACCACTGGCAAAAATATGTAAGACATCCTTACACCAAACCCTCATCTAGGAAAATTGTCGGGAAATTGCTTGGAAATCTCAAAATGTAGTGCATTTCAAAAATTGAAAAGGAATCACATTATGCACATTTAGCTTAGCATAAACTACTAGATGTGCTAGGCAAAGGGGAGAGAAATAATGAATGATACGAATTTTGCCTGCCACTTTCCACTCAATGAGCACATGCTCCAGAAGGATCCTAAGACAGGAATCACAAACATATTGTTCTCCTTAGTTATTCTTCCTCCTTTTAAGCCTCTTAGTGCCAGCTGCGCACAGTACACCTCACAATACGGAAGGATTATCCCATTCAAATATGTTTATTTGTGCAATATAGCCCCTAAAGGTAAGCTAATTAATTACCTGGGTTGCAACCAGAGAAACAGTAACAAGTTTGAAAGTTGAAGGAAACACTGTGCTAGAATTACTGAGAAACAGAATTCCATCTAGAACTTTAAACCTTCCTAAGGAATTTTTAAGGATAACTATGATCACATGCAAAGTTTCCCTCACAGGCTGACATTAAACCTTGACTCCCACTTGAGTTACTCCACTCTATGGCAATCTGACTAAGCACACGGGCTACTCCTCTATATGAAAGCAAAAAAACAAGTACTGATACCTATACAGAAGGAGTTACTCCACTGTATGAAAATCTGACTACCACACGGGCTACCCTACTCCACTCTATATGAAAGTAAAAAACAAGCACTGATACCTGCTGTTTCAACTGTTTAAGAAGAAAAGGTCACACACAGGAATTACTGAGGTCCCTGCCTTGTGCTGATCTGCAGTAAAATCTGTGCAGATCGCTCGTGCTAACCTATAGTGTAAACTTCTCCAAAACAAAGCTCCTATTTACCCAGGAAAGCTCTAAAGCGCGACGATGAATAAAGCAAACCGAAATCCTTCTCTGCAAGCAATCCAGAGTACCAGGTCTTGCTTAGGAAAAGAAAGTTGGGTTTTTCCGGGTTTTGTTTTGTTTAGTTTAAGCCTAAAGATACAAGGAGACATCACTTCCCCATTCCGAGAACTAAACAAAGGCTTTGCCGCGCAAGGATAAGATGGAAAAGGAAGTAGGACCAAGTTAGAAGAAATGGCACAGCAGCTTGAAAGAGGGTCCTCTATACAGCGCCGCGGTGGCCCTCGCTGTCCTCCATCACTCCCGCCCCCAAAACAGTGTACGAGGACAACTACCATGGACTGAACCGCAGTTCAACCAACCATGTGGTCCAGGCCTCCAGAGCAATAACTATGGTTCATAAACACAGAACGGCAAGGAAAAGTTGTGGGGCCAAAAGGACCGAGAAGTGAGAGGCCCGGAAGGATCCAAACTCAGGTCCTCTTCCTTACAGTCTCCTATCACATTCTCTTCCCGTTCTGGATCACCCTCCCTCTTCAAACAACACTCATCCCGCCCCTTCCCTTGTAGCCACCTCCCTCCCCCCGAAGGAAAGACATTACAATTGTAGGCTTTCAGGCCAGAAAGACCTACATTCAAACACATCCCACCAACTAGCTGTGTGGCTTTGCATAAGTTACTTAACCCCTCTTGGTGCCTCAGTTTTCCTATCTTGTAAAATGGGTTCAATAATATACACCTCGGAGAACTGTAGTGGAGATTAACAGAATGAAGCATATAAAGTGCTTTATATAAAGTCCTGGCACATAACACTAGAATATTATTATTGTGTGGAAGTGGTTGGTATTATTACCACTATTCGATGGGCCTCTTTCTCTTTTTACACCCCCTGCCTCTCACTCACGCCCCCATTCCCCTTCTTCCCACAGATCCCCGATGGCCTCCTACACTCTCTCATCTCACGCTCCTCTCCGGTAAGCGCAAGCCCGCTTACCCTGAGTAGCTGGGCCCGCAAAGCGCGGGCTTGCGGGCTGGCGGGTAGAGTCCCCCGGGAGCGGCGGCGGCGGCGGCGGCCCCTGACCCGGCGCTCTTCTCCTGCCCCGGATCTGCTCCGGGAATCGAACGGGCCAGTGAGATGGGCGCCCTCGTGCCCAGAGCGGCCTTACGCACTGCCCACCTAAAAACCTGGCCGAACCACTCTACCCTTTGGATCCTCCCGACTCGCCTGCTCCTTTAGCGTCACTGCAGACGCGCGCGCGAGCGCGCGCGCATCTGGTCAAGCCTGCTCCACCCTTTTTGCGCGCCCCGGAGACTCCGTGAGTGTTCGTCCAACCCGAGCTCGCGGGAGCAACGCGCAGGCGCAAAACCAAGAGGACGCCCCGAAAACAGAGGGGCGGGGCGGGGCGGTGTCGCAGGACGCAGGCGGAACACGACCGGTGCTGGGCCTTGGCGCGTTAGTTGCACTGGCTCAATTCAGCTAGCAACACCACA
>RCUC01171219.1:0-10232 GCA_003697995.1 Taxidea taxus jeffersonii | reverse complement strand
GCCGAAATGCATTTTCTTAGTGCACTTAGCGCAGAGGTCTTGTGTAGGACAAAATGAGTCTCAAAAAAGTTGCAGAAGTATTGAAGAAGTTGTGGGGAAAGACCCAAAGCAAGTGAGAAACATGAATTTGGTAAAAGAGACAATGAAAATACTAAAGCTAAAGATATGTGTGCAATAACTAACCCATGTGAACTGTGGTTCTGTGCTGGAGGGAGCTGTTAGGCTCTTTGGAGGCTTGGAATAGATGTATAATGCCGTGGAGTTCTTTGCTTTAAAATGACGGGAGAATAGGTAACTGTTTAATAATGTAGTCTTCACATGTGGAAGAAAGAACTTGGTCCTGTTTGACTGCTAGGAGGGAAAACTCCAGACTTCTTCACAGACATGAGTTTCCCAGCACATAAGATGAGATTTAGTGTTGGCTGGTCTCGGTCTCTGTATGTGTTGAAATCTTGTGGTACATATGTAAGGCTTTTAGGACTGGGTGGATTGGGTAGGGATGTAATTGGGGTCTTCTATTGTAAGGCCTAAAATTTTGTATGTTTATTTGATATCTTTATCAGGGCTCCAAAGGCCTAATCATGAGTTCCCCTGCTCTTGCCAGATATGCTCCCCATCCAGCAAAAAGACTCCCACCTGGCTAGCTTTCCTATCAGCAAGATGACCTAAACCCCTCCTGGTCCTCACTCTAAAGGGTTTTACCTCCTTGCTGGCTGTTGAATTATTCAAACAAACCAGTCACATCCTCCTGCGGGAATTAGGGACACCTTACCCTCTTTTTACTACAAAGCCTGCCTCCCACAGACCCTGCTTGTTCACTCCATTCCTGAGTGCAACCCCTGTGTGGCCCTGCATGACGTGTGGTGTTCTCCTCCCCTGGGCTGTGAGTATACATGTCTAATAATGCTGTCAATCTCATCTGTCCAGTGTCAGGGACTGAGCCACCTCATACTGTTTAGGCCAAGGGATCTCTCCCTCACCAGTGGGGTGATTAGGAGGTAATCAGAACAGAACCGCAAAGAGAGAGATCGAGAATCATCTCCAGCAAACCCTGAGAGAATAATACCAGGAGCGAAGTCCACCGTGTAATTTTACAAGATGTACGGGTTTACAACAAGGTTTCTCAACCTTGGAACTATTAATATTTTGAGCCAGAGAATCTTTTATTGTGGGGACTTGTCTTCTGCATTGCAGGAGTCTAACAGTGTTCCTGGCCTTTACCAATTAGATGCCTGTACCACCCACCCCTCCTCCCCGCAGGTGGTGACAACCAAAATTGTCTCCAGACATGGCCAGATGTCTTCTGTGGAGTAAAAGCACTCCTTATTGAAAACCATTGGTCCAAAGTGACATCATCATGGTTGAGTATCCTCTAACTCAGGAATGAGGAAGAGTGTTCAGTGAGGGATGATGGATGATAAAGACTAAGAAGGTCATCCAGATGCACAAGTAATAGATAATGTGGGCTGTGAGAGCTGAGGAAGATGTTTGAAATTGAACTGAATTAAAATACCTAAATAGGAAAAGAAAAAGGACTGCATCTAAAATATTCAAAGCATGGACTACCATGTAGCAATTTCTATAAAGTTGACTAAAAAATGGTCCTTATAAAGAAAATGTTTGTAAGAAAATATGACTTTATAATGAGCTTGAGTCTGTTTTCTTAGAAGAGCTATTGTAGTACATTTGGGAGAAGTTCTTATCAATATTTTTTCACGATCATTTAAAGGAAAAGAAGGTGGAAGGCGTTTCCCATGAATTTGTGGTGGAGAAGCAGAACTTATAGGAGACTTGCGTGTAATGTTTCATTTAATTGGGACTTTTTGGTTATTTTATTCACTTCCAGATATTTCTGGGTAAAATTAATCTTACCTGTAGCCACAGGACTATTCAAGACATGTAGAGCTCTCCTTCAATGATACTAATTTTCTTACTGCCCCTGATACATAAGCCCTACCTCATTTGCTTGTTATGTGAACCCTTCTTTGCTTTGCAGTCCTTGATCTCCTCCCTTTTCATTTAAAAAATATTTCATTTATTTTCACTGGTAATACATGAGTCTTATTTTTTCAGGGTTCAGTGACATTCAGGGACGTGGCCATAGACTTCTCACAGGAAGAATGGGAATTCCTGGACTCAGCTCAGAGGGACTTATATAGGGATGTGATGTGGGAGAATTACAGCAATTTCATCTCACTAGGTAAGGCTATTTATCCCAAACTATGTTGGCTTTCTCTGCTGTCAATTTCAGGACTATGTTTTGAAAAACTGGATAAATTTTTTCTCTCTGTTCCAAAGGAATGGTTTGAGCTTCATTCGGTTGGAAAAAGGCTCCTCCATTTAATGCGTCATCACTTTCATCCAGCTCTGTCCTTCACATTTTTTTTTTAAAGCAGTTTTTTTTTTTTTTAAGATTTTATTCATTTGACAGAGAGAGATTACAAGTAGGCGGAGAGGCAGTCAGAGAGAGGGGGAAGCAGGCTCTCTGCTCGGCAGAGAGATGTGGGGCTTGATCCCAGGACCCTGAGACCATGACCTGAGCCGAAGGCAGAGGTTGAACCCCCTAAGCCACCCAGGCACCCCTGTCCTTCACATTTTCTTCAGGCTCTGTAATTTAGTTGTTTCACTGCTATCCAAGGACTGGGCTTGAATTCTGGCTTGATTCTACCACCAGAGGCATTGTCCAAGAAATCAGATTTTACCTTATATTTGAGCCCAGAATTGATGCAAATACTTAACACTCCATTCTAATCCACCTGCAAGGAAAGTACCTAAACACAGGGGCTTTGAGTCTCTCTAAAAATCAGGGAAGCCTATAGAACTTACAAAGTATGAAATGGATCCACAAAGTTCATTTAAAACCCAAGCAAACACATTCTGTTTCCTATAACAAACATACTTAATTCTTCCTGCTTTGTGGTTGAAATTTAAAATCTAAGAACTTTGCATTTAACATTTAGTAAATAATTCTAGAAAGGATCAGAAGATGTCTCAGGAAGACACTATCTTGTCAGCAAATGAATAACAATAAAAATAGCTAATACACACATATAGGTGTATATATGTATGTGTATATATATTTACACGTAAATATATACATAGCTTCATATATTTGTACTTAGATACTATTCTGAGCATTGTGTGTTATTAATTAATTCTTACAACTCTATAAGAAATATAGTATGATTATCCTCATTTCAGATGAGAAAACTTAAGGATAAGAGGTTAATAATTGGCTGAGGTAACACAGCAACAAAGGTAGGATTTAAACTCAGGCAGTCTGGACCCAGACTGTGTGTTCCCAACCACTACACAAGACTGCCTCTCAACGGAGCTTGTATGAGTTTAAATTATATGAAGGCCTGTTCTTAACCATCTATTCCTTGTGTTCCTGAAGTTACCCTAATATGAGTGCTCTTCAACTCCCTTGCATTTATTTGCTCTTAGGCTTTATAAAGTACCATTTTGATCTGTAGTTAATTATGAACTTAACCAAATTTGAACCTGGCTTTTGGACTTATAATTTCATGTTACATTATCTTTTAAGCAGAACCTTCCATTTCTAAACCAGATGTGATTACTTTATTGGATGAAGGGAAGGAGCCCTGGATGGTTGTAAGGGAAGGGACCAGAAGACACTACTCTGGTGAGTGAAAGCTGAGCAAGATGGGGAATTAATTACTGGAGGTAACCAGCCAAGCCTGTTAGCCTTGAGGTGTTGTTGGAAATCTCTCCTCAAAAGCCCATGGCCTTTGGAGGAAAGGGCTGAGACCTGGGCAGCAAATTAAAATCTTTTAAATCTGGCCACCAAAGGAACTTCATGTTCACCTTGATTACAACTCTCTGGTTTTCTCAGTGCTCATATTTTTCTCCTACTTCAGAGATAGGAACTGTTCTCAGTAGGAGAAAAAAAAGTTGATAATAAGTATAAGAGCTGAAATCAACAAGATAGAAGTAGAGAAAATTAATAAAGCCAAAAGTTGATTTCTTGAAAAGATCAAAGTTGATAAACACCTAGCTTGATTCATCAAGGAAAAAAAAAAGACAACAATTGCTAATACTAGGAGTGAAAGAGTAACTGGGTTATCACTACACACCCTATAGCCATTAAAAGAATAATGAGAGAATACCATGAGCAATTTTATGCCAATAAATTTGACATCTTACACGAAATGGAAAACCTCTTTGAAAAACACAATTATCAGAACTGATATAAAATTAAAAAAAGAAAATATGAGTAACCATATATCTGTCAAAATAATTGAATTAATTATCAGATATCTTTCCATTAAGAAAACAACAGGTTCAAATGGCTTCAACAGCAAATTCTATTAAATATTTACAGAAGAAATAACAGTGGTACACAAATTCCTTCATAAAAGGAAAGAACAGCTTCCCAACTCATTTTCCAAGAATGGTGTAACTTGTATACCATGTCCTGATGAATTACTAAAGGGAAAAAAAATAAATGACAGGTTCATTATCCTTCATGAACATAGATATAAAATCCTTAAGAAAATATTAGTAGGGGGGAGAGGGCTTGGGAGAGGGTGGTGGGGTTACATTATGTGTTTAAATAAAAAAAGCTTAAATTTAAAAAAAAGAAAATATTAGTAAATTAAATCTAACATGTAAAAATGATAGGTAGGGTTTATCCCAGGAATAAGCTTGGTTTAACATTCAAAAATTAATTAGTGTGAAAAAAAATTAATCCATATCTTTCACAGTATTAGCAAGAATGAGAGAAACCATGTGATTGTGTCCATATATGTAGAAATAGCTTATGACAAAATTCAACATCCATTCATAATAAAAATTTTCAGGAAACTAGAAGTTCAAGGGAACTTCCTCAAAAAATACTGCTAAAAAAATACTACGTCATAAACTTCATCATACTTGATTGAACAATTTCCCCCTTAAGATTGGGAACAATGCGGGACGCCTGGGTGGCTCAGTTGGTTAAGCGGCTGCCTTCGGCTCAGGTCGTGATCCCAGCGTCCTGGGATCAAGTCCCACATCGGGCTCCTTGCTCGGCGGGGATCCTGCTTCTTCCTCTGCCTGCCTCTGTGTCTGCCTGTGCTCGCTCGCTCTCTCTCTCTAACAAATAAATAAATAAAAATTAAAAAAAAAAAAAAGATTGGGAACAATGCAAGAGTGCCCACTTTTCCCATATCTATTTAACATTGAATTGAAGGTCCTAGCATTGCAATATGGCAAGAAAAATAAGAGACATAAAATCAAAAAGAAGGAAGTTAAACTGGAGATGGCATGATTGTGTACATAGAAAATCCCAAGGAATCAAAACAGCAACTACTCAAAGTAATAAATGAAGATCATAGTAAGATCATTGGATACAAAGTTAATATATAAAAATCAATTGTGTTTTTATATACTAGAAGTGAAAAAAATAAGGAATTTAAAGTAAAATAAATTAATTCAATTAAGAAAATTGAAAGCAAATTAAGTCAATTTACATTAGTGTCAAAAAATATTAAGGAATATGGGGCGCCTAGATGGCTCAGTGGGTTAAAGCCACTGCCTTCGGCTTGGGTCATAATCCCAGAGTCATGGGATCGAGCCCCGCATCGGGCTTTCCACTTTGCGGACAGCCTGCTTCCTCCTCTCTCTCTCTCTCTCTCTCTGCCTACCTGTGATCTCTTTCTGTCGGATGGATAAATAAAATCTTAAAAAAATATATATATTAAGGAATAAATTTAACAAAACATATAAGACCTCTACACTAAAATTCATGGAACATTGCTAAGAGAAATTAAAGACCTAAATAAATGGAGACTGTTTGGGGGATAGGAAGACTTCATATTGTTAAAATGTCAATTTTATGGTTTTAACAAGCTGATTCCAAAATTTATATGAAAAAACAATGGACTTAGCATTTCTAATGTAATCTTGGAAAAGGAAGACTATATTATAGGACTTACACTACATGACTTGAAGATACTTCAGGATTCATTATAAAAACTACAGTAATCAGGGTGCTGGGTGGCTCAGTTGGTTAACTGCCTTCGGCTCTGGTCATGATCCCAGGTCCTTGAATTGAGCCCCGCATCAGGCTCTCTGTTCTGTGGGGAGCCTCCTTCTCCTCTCTCTGCCTGCATCTCCCCCTGCTTGTGCTCTCACACTGTCAAATAAATAAATAAAATCTTTTTAAAAAATAAAATAAAACTATAGTAATCAAAGGGCTCAGTATGTTGAGTATCCAACTCTTGGTTTCAGCTCAGGTCATGATCTCAGGATCATGAGAGTGAGCCCTGCATCAGGCTCCAGACTAGGTGGGGAGTCTGCTTGAGATTCTCTCCCTCTGCCCCCTGCTCACATTATCTCTCTTTCTCTCATATTAATAAATACTAAATAAATAAAAGTAAAGTAGTCAAGACATTGAATATTGGATAAGGATCAACAAACAACAGAACAGAGACCTTCGAGGTAGAACTCGCACTTAAATGATCATTTATTTTTTGACAAAGGCACCAAAACATTCCAATGGGGAAAGGAAAGTTTTTTCAACAAATAGTGCTGGCATAACCGGGGAAAAAAATCTTGACCCCTACCTCATCCCAAATTAATTTAAGATATATTTTAAAAACTAAAAAATATAAAAAGCCAAATATGAAAAAAATTTTTAACTCTATAAATTTTATATAAAAAACATGAAAGCTAGGGAGGCCTGACTGGTTCATTAGAGGAGCATGCAACTCTTGATCTTGGGGTTGTGGGGTATAGATATTACTAAAAATAATTTAAAAAAATAAACTTACCAAAAAATGAAAGCTATATCTTTTAGAGGAAAACTAGAATTGCTTGGTTTGAGTATTATACTATGATTATGCTAAGATGTTAACACTGAGAGAGGCTGGGTGAAGGTTGCATCAGACTTCCCTGTATATTTCTCGGCAACCTCATAGGAATCTACAGTTTTTTCAAAATAAAAAGGAAACAACTGAATAGGGGCAAGATGGGAAGAAGGAATATTAGTCAGGAGGTTATTTCTTTTGTCCTGGTTGAAAATGATAGTGGTTTTGATTGGAATGGCAGTGATGGGAGGTAGAGTTAGATTCATGGTAGGTTTGCACAATACATGTTGGTCTGCTCCTCTGTCCAGATACTCTCCTCACCTTGCTTGTATTTTCAACAATCAGCCTGAGGCTGCCCTCATGGGGGATGTCCTCTTTACCTAGATTGGACTCCTCACACAGCTTCCTTCCCCCAATATGGATAAGAAGCATCTTTGTCTTTTAGTAGATATTGTTTTATCCATCTACATTTAAGTAATTTTCTTACGTATTGAGGTGCAAATCTAGTACCTTCCTAATTTTTTCTGGTGGTTAAACATATTATTTTTTCCTTTTTTTCCTCTCCTGCCTTTGCTGGATTAATCAAATATTTTGATTTTATTTTATTTATTTATTTTTTAAATATTTTGATTTTACTTTTGCCTCTTGAGTATGTTAGTTACATATACTTTTAGTTTGCTTCTCAGAGTTGCCCTAGAAATTAAAACATGGATTCTTACTACATTGCACCTTAAATTAATTCCTTTAATGTCTTTCTCAATACTGTGAAGATATTAATAATATTTTATTTATGTATTTTTAAAAAGATTTTATTTATTTATTTGACACAGAGAGAGAGATCACAAGTAGGCAGAGAGGTAGGCAGAGAGAGAGGGGGAAGCAGGCTCCCTGCTGAGCAGAGAGCCCAATGCGGGGCTCGATCCCAGGACCCTGAGATCACGACCTGAGCCGAAGGCAGAGGCTTAACCCACTGAGCCACCCAGGTGCCCCTTATGTATTTTTAAAGATCTTTCTTATTTATTTGACAGAGAGAGCATAAGCAGGGGGAACAGCAGAGGGAGAGGGAGAAGCAGGCTCCCCACTGATCAGGGAGCCCGACACGGGGCTTGATCCCAGGCCTCGGATCATGACCTGAGCCAATGAAGGCTGGCGCTTAACCGACTGAGCCACCCAGGAACCCCAGTACTTATTTAGATTTACCTACATGTTTACTTCTAACAGTGCTCCTCATTTTTTTCTGCACTGCCATGCTTCTATCTGGAATCATTTTCTCTGTACATGAAGAACTTCCTTAAATTTTTTTTTTAAGATTTTATTTATTTGACAGAGAGATCACAAATTTTTTTTTTAAGATTTTATTTATTTGACAGAGAGAGATCACAAGCTTCCTTAAATTTTTTTTTTTTAAGATTTTATTTATTTGACAGAGAGAGATCATAAGGCAGAGAAGCAGGCAGAGAGAGAGAGGAGGAAGCAGGTTCCCCGCAGAGCAGAGAACCTGATGTGGGGCTCGATCCCAGGACCCTGGGATCATGACCTGAGCCGAAGGCAGAGGCTTTAACCCACTGAGCCACCCAGGTGTCCCCTTAAATATTTATTTTATTGTGTCTCTTGGCAATGAATTCTCTTAGGTTTTGTTTGAAAATATTTTTAAAGGGTACGGAATTTTGTCTTTGTTTTTGTTGGGTAGAATTCTGGATTGGCAGTTATTTTCTCTTAGCAAATACCTTGTCTTTTGGCTTCTGTGATTTCCAGTTAGCAGCAGTTTGTCATACTGTAATTCCTTTGGAGGTATTGTTTTGGATGTATTTTTTTTCCCTTATGACTCCCTTAGAATTTTCTTTTTTATTTGGTTTTCAGAGATTTACTGTGGTGTGTCTAGTTTTATATTGTGGTGTATGTATTCTGTTTACTGTTTTAAGGAATTAAATTAGGCTTCGTATCTTGTCAGTTTTGAAAAATTCTTGGTTGTTATATATTCAAGTATTGTTTCTTTCCCATTTTTGCTCCTCTCTCTTTCTGGGACTCAGGTCACACATATGTTAGATCTTTTTAAATTGTCACATGTGTCCTTTATGTTCTTTTCTGGTTTTTTTTTTTTTCTTTTTTTCTTACTCTTTTTTATTCCAGTGCTGCCTCTATAAACCCATTTCCTAGTTCATTGATCTTTTCTGCTACGTCTAATCTGCTGTTAAAAATATCTGTTAGGGGCGCCTGGGTGGCTCAGTGGGTTAAGCCTCTGCTTTCGGCTCAGGTCATGATCCCAGAGTCCTGGGATCAAGCCCT
Organism: Taxidea taxus jeffersonii; assembly: GCA_003697995.1. Lineage (NCBI taxonomy): Eukaryota > Metazoa > Chordata > Mammalia > Carnivora > Mustelidae > Taxidea > Taxidea taxus. The sequence continues at coordinate 1,134 of RCUC01171219.1, read as the reverse complement.
GCATCAGTCTCTCTGCTCAGCAGGGAGCCTGCTTCCCTTCCTCTCTCTCTCTCTGCCTGCCTCTCTGCCTACTTGTGATCTCTGTCTGTCAAATAAATAAATAAAATCTTAAAAAAAAAATCTGTTAAATACTTTACTTTAGCTGTTTTTCTTAGCTGTTTTTAGTTTCTATTTGGATATACATAATGAGGTTTCTATTTGGATATACATAATGCTTTTTGTTTGTTTGTTTGAGAGAGATTGGAGGGGTGAGGGATAGGGAGAGAAGAATCTTAAGCAAGCTCTACACCCAGTCTGGAGTCTGTTGCAGGGCTTGATCTCACAACCCTGAGCTGAAACCTGGAGTCAGATGTTTACCCAAATGAGCAACCCAGGACCCCTCTCTTAATAGACTTAATTTTTAGAGCAGTTTTAGGTTGACAGCCAAATTGAGCAGATGGTAGAAATTTCCCACATATTCCCTAAGAGTGCATTATTTTTTTTAAAGATTTTATTTATTTATTTGATAGATAGAGATCACAAATAGGCAGAGAGGCAGGCAGAGAGAGAGAGAGAGGAGGAAGCAGGCTCCTCGCTGAGCAGAGAGCCTGATGTGGGGCTTGATCCCAGGACCCTGGGATCATGACCTGAGCCGAAGGCAGAGGCTTTAACCCACTGAGCCACCCAGGTGCCCAAAGAGTGCATTATTTTTATAAATTAGTGGGAATTAACATCTTTTTCTGTGTTTATATTTTTAAAATATCTTATAAGTCTAGTTTATTCTAAAATATAATTTATGTACATTAAAATTCATTCTTTTTAGTATCTAGGAATTTTGACAAATGCATAGTTATGTAACCACCACCATAATCGAGTTTAGAATAGTTTCAAAGTCTCATGTTTTATAGTGGTGAGGTTTTTTGAGTCATTTTAGCAGTTTTATACATTTGTACCATAGTCATAGAATAACCTTTCTTTTTTTTTTTTTTTAATTTTTTTTTTTTTAAAGATTTTATTTATTTATTTGACGGACAGAGATCACAAGTAGGCAGAGAGGCAGGCAGAGAGAGAAGGAAGCAGGCTCCCCGCTGAGCAGAGAGCCCGATGCGGGGCTTGATCCCAGGACCCTGGGATCATGACCTGAGCCGAAGGCAG
>RCUC01171218.1:0-10232 GCA_003697995.1 Taxidea taxus jeffersonii | reverse complement strand
GCCGAAATGCATTTTCTTAGTGCACTTAGCGCAGAGGTCTTGTGTAGTACAAAATGAGTCTCAAAAAAGTTGCAGAAGTATTGAAGAAGTTGTGGGGAAAGACCCAAAGCAAGTGAGAAACATGAATTTGGTAAAAGAGACAATGAAAATACTAAAGCTAAAGATATGTGTGCAATAACTAACCCATGTGAACTGTGGTTCTGTGCTGGAGGGAGCTGTTAGGCTCTTTGGAGGCTTGGAATAGATGTATAATGCCGTGGAGTTCTTTGCTTTAAAATGACGGGAGAATAGGTAACTGTTTAATAATGTAGTCTTCACATGTGGAAGAAAGAACTTGGTCCTGTTTGACTGCTAGGAGGGAAAACTCCAGACTTCTTCACAGACATGAGTTTCCCAGCACATAAGATGAGATTTAGTGTTGGCTGGTCTCGGTCTCTGTATGTGTTGAAATCTTGTGGTACATATGTAAGGCTTTTAGGACTGGGTGGATTGGGTAGGGATGTAATTGGGGTCTTCTATTGTAAGGCCTAAAATTTTGTATGTTTATTTGATATCTTTATCAGGGCTCCAAAGGCCTAATCATGAGTTCCCCTGCTCTTGCCAGATATGCTCCCCATCCAGCAAAAAGACTCCCACCTGGCTAGCTTTCCTATCAGCAAGATGACCTAAACCCCTCCTGGTCCTCACTCTAAAGGGTTTTACCTCCTTGCTGGCTGTTGAATTATTCAAACAAACCAGTCACATCCTCCTGCGGGAATTAGGGACACCTTACCCTCTTTTTACTACAAAGCCTGCCTCCCACAGACCCTGCTTGTTCACTCCATTCCTGAGTGCAACCCCTGTGTGGCCCTGCATGACGTGTGGTGTTCTCCTCCCCTGGGCTGTGAGTATACATGTCTAATAATGCTGTCAATCTCATCTGTCCAGTGTCAGGGACTGAGCCACCTCATACTGTTTAGGCCAAGGGATCTCTCCCTCACCAGTGGGGTGATTAGGAGGTAATCAGAACAGAACCGCAAAGAGAGAGATCGAGAATCATCTCCAGCAAACCCTGAGAGAATAATACCAGGAGCGAAGTCCACCGTGTAATTTTACAAGATGTACGGGTTTACAACAAGGTTTCTCAACCTTGGAACTATTAATATTTTGAGCCAGAGAATCTTTTATTGTGGGGACTTGTCTTCTGCATTGCAGGAGTCTAACAGTGTTCCTGGCCTTTACCAATTAGATGCCTGTACCACCCACCCCTCCTCCCCGCAGGTGGTGACAACCAAAATTGTCTCCAGACATGGCCAGATGTCTTCTGTGGAGTAAAAGCACTCCTTATTGAAAACCATTGGTCCAAAGTGACATCATCATGGTTGAGTATCCTCTAACTCAGGAATGAGGAAGAGTGTTCAGTGAGGGATGATGGATGATAAAGACTAAGAAGGTCATCCAGATGCACAAGTAATAGATAATGTGGGCTGTGAGAGCTGAGGAAGATGTTTGAAATTGAACTGAATTAAAATACCTAAATAGGAAAAGAAAAAGGACTGCATCTAAAATATTCAAAGCATGGACTACCATGTAGCAATTTCTATAAAGTTGACTAAAAAATGGTCCTTATAAAGAAAATGTTTGTAAGAAAATATGACTTTATAATGAGCTTGAGTCTGTTTTCTTAGAAGAGCTATTGTAGTACATTTGGGAGAAGTTCTTATCAATATTTTTTCACGATCATTTAAAGGAAAAGAAGGTGGAAGGCGTTTCCCATGAATTTGTGGTGGAGAAGCAGAACTTATAGGAGACTTGCGTGTAATGTTTCATTTAATTGGGACTTTTTGGTTATTTTATTCACTTCCAGATATTTCTGGGTAAAATTAATCTTACCTGTAGCCACAGGACTATTCAAGACATGTAGAGCTCTCCTTCAATGATACTAATTTTCTTACTGCCCCTGATACATAAGCCCTACCTCATTTGCTTGTTATGTGAACCCTTCTTTGCTTTGCAGTCCTTGATCTCCTCCCTTTTCATTTAAAAAATATTTCATTTATTTTCACTGGTAATACATGAGTCTTATTTTTTCAGGGTTCAGTGACATTCAGGGACGTGGCCATAGACTTCTCACAGGAAGAATGGGAATTCCTGGACTCAGCTCAGAGGGACTTATATAGGGATGTGATGTGGGAGAATTACAGCAATTTCATCTCACTAGGTAAGGCTATTTATCCCAAACTATGTTGGCTTTCTCTGCTGTCAATTTCAGGACTATGTTTTGAAAAACTGGATAAATTTTTTCTCTCTGTTCCAAAGGAATGGTTTGAGCTTCATTCGGTTGGAAAAAGGCTCCTCCATTTAATGCGTCATCACTTTCATCCAGCTCTGTCCTTCACATTTTTTTTTTAAAGCAGTTTTTTTTTTTTTTAAGATTTTATTCATTTGACAGAGAGAGATTACAAGTAGGCGGAGAGGCAGTCAGAGAGAGGGGGAAGCAGGCTCTCTGCTCGGCAGAGAGATGTGGGGCTCGATCCCAGGACCCTGAGACCATGACCTGAGCCGAAGGCAGAGGTTGAACCCCCTAAGCCACCCAGGCACCCCTGTCCTTCACATTTTCTTCAGGCTCTGTAATTTAGTTGTTTCACTGCTATCCAAGGACTGGGCTTGAATTCTGGCTTGATTCTACCACCAGAGGCATTGTCCAAGAAATCAGATTTTACCTTATATTTGAGCCCAGAATTGATGCAAATACTTAACACTCCATTCTAATCCACCTGCAAGGAAAGTACCTAAACACAGGGGCTTTGAGTCTCTCTAAAAATCAGGGAAGCCTGTAGAACTTACAAAGTATGAAATGGATCCACAAAGTTCATTTAAAACCCAAGCAAACACATTCTGTTTCCTATAACAAACATACTTAATTCTTCCTGCTTTGTGGTTGAAATTTAAAATCTAAGAACTTTGCATTTAACATTTAGTAAATAATTCTAGAAAGGATCAGAAGATGTCTCAGGAAGACACTATCTTGTCAGCAAATGAATAACAATAAAAATAGCTAATACACACATATAGGTGTATATATGTATGTGTATATATATTTACACGTAAATATATACATAGCTTCATATATTTGTACTTAGATACTATTCTGAGCATTGTGTGTTATTAATTAATTCTTACAACTCTATAAGAAATATAGTATGATTATCCTCATTTCAGATGAGAAAACTTAAGGATAAGAGGTTAATAATTGGCTGAGGTAACACAGCAACAAAGGTAGGATTTAAACTCAGGCAGTCTGGACCCAGACTGTGTGTTCCCAACCACTACACAAGACTGCCTCTCAACGGAGCTTGTATGAGTTTAAATTATATGAAGGCCTGTTCTTAACCATCTATTCCTTGTGTTCCTGAAGTTACCCTAATATGAGTGCTCTTCAACTCCCTTGCATTTATTTGCTCTTAGGCTTTATAAAGTACCATTTTGATCTGTAGTTAATTATGAACTTAACCAAATTTGAACCTGGCTTTTGGACTTATAATTTCATGTTACATTATCTTTTAAGCAGAACCTTCCATTTCTAAACCAGATGTGATTACTTTATTGGATGAAGGGAAGGAGCCCTGGATGGTTGTAAGGGAAGGGACCAGAAGACACTACTCTGGTGAGTGAAAGCTGAGCAAGATGGGGAATTAATTACTGGAGGTAACCAGCCAAGCCTGTTAGCCTTGAGGTGTTGTTGGAAATCTCTCCTCAAAAGCCCATGGCCTTTGGAGGAAAGGGCTGAGACCTGGGCAGCAAATTAAAATCTTTTAAATCTGGCCACCAAAGGAACTTCATGTTCACCTTGATTACAACTCTCTGGTTTTCTCAGTGCTCATATTTTTCTCCTACTTCAGAGATAGGAACTGTTCTCAGTAGGAGAAAAAAAAGTTGATAATAAGTATAAGAGCTGAAATCAACAAGATAGAAGTAGAGAAAATTAATAAAGCCAAAAGTTGATTTCTTGAAAAGATCAAAGTTGATAAACACCTAGCTTGATTCATCAAGGAAAAAAAAAAGACAACAATTGCTAATACTAGGAGTGAAAGAGTAACTGGGTTATCACTACACACCCTATAGCCATTAAAAGAATAATGAGAGAATACCATGAGCAATTTTATGCCAATAAATTTGACATCTTACACGAAATGGAAAACCTCTTTGAAAAACACAATTATCAGAACTGATATAAAATTAAAAAAAGAAAATATGAGTAACCATATATCTGTCAAAATAATTGAATTAATTATCAGATATCTTTCCATTAAGAAAACAACAGGTTCAAATGGCTTCAACAGCAAATTCTATTAAATATTTACAGAAGAAATAACAGTGGTACACAAATTCCTTCATAAAAGGAAAGAACAGCTTCCCAACTCATTTTCCAAGAATGGTGTAACTTGTATACCATGTCCTGATGAATTACTAAAGGGAAAAAAAATAAATGACAGGTTCATTATCCTTCATGAACATAGATATAAAATCCTTAAGAAAATATTAGTAGGGGGGAGAGGGCTTGGGAGAGGGTGGTGGGGTTACATTATGTGTTTAAATAAAAAAAGCTTAAATTTAAAAAAAAGAAAATATTAGTAAATTAAATCTAACATGTAAAAATGATAGGTAGGGTTTATCCCAGGAATAAGCTTGGTTTAACATTCAAAAATTAATTAGTGTGAAAAAAAATTAATCCATATCTTTCACAGTATTAGCAAGAATGAGAGAAACCATGTGATTGTGTCCATATATGTAGAAATAGCTTATGACAAAATTCAACATCCATTCATAATAAAAATTTTCAGGAAACTAGAAGTTCAAGGGAACTTCCTCAAAAAATACTGCTAAAAAAATACTACGTCATAAACTTCATCATACTTGATTGAACAATTTCCCCCTTAAGATTGGGAACAATGCGGGACGCCTGGGTGGCTCAGTTGGTTAAGCGGCTGCCTTCGGCTCAGGTCGTGATCCCAGCGTCCTGGGATCAAGTCCCACATCGGGCTCCTTGCTCGGCGGGGATCCTGCTTCTTCCTCTGCCTGCCTCTGTGTCTGCCTGTGCTCGCTCGCTCTCTCTCTCTAACAAATAAATAAATAAAAATTAAAAAAAAAAAAAAGATTGGGAACAATGCAAGAGTGCCCACTTTTCCCATATCTATTTAACATTGAATTGAAGGTCCTAGCATTGCAATATGGCAAGAAAAATAAGAGACATAAAATCAAAAAGAAGGAAGTTAAACTGGAGATGGCATGATTGTGTACATAGAAAATCCCAAGGAATCAAAACAGCAACTACTCAAAGTAATAAATGAAGATCATAGTAAGATCATTGGATACAAAGTTAATATATAAAAATCAATTGTGTTTTTATATACTAGAAGTGAAAAAAATAAGGAATTTAAAGTAAAATAAATTAATTCAATTAAGAAAATTGAAAGCAAATTAAGTCAATTTACATTAGTGTCAAAAAATATTAAGGAATATGGGGCGCCTAGATGGCTCAGTGGGTTAAAGCCACTGCCTTCGGCTTGGGTCATAATCCCAGAGTCATGGGATCGAGCCCCGCATCGGGCTTTCCACTTTGCGGACAGCCTGCTTCCTCCTCTCTCTCTCTCTCTCTCTCTGCCTACCTGTGATCTCTTTCTGTCGGATGGATAAATAAAATCTTAAAAAAATATATATATTAAGGAATAAATTTAACAAAACATATAAGACCTCTACACTAAAATTCATGGAACATTGCTAAGAGAAATTAAAGACCTAAATAAATGGAGACTGTTTGGGGGATAGGAAGACTTCATATTGTTAAAATGTCAATTTTATGGTTTTAACAAGCTGATTCCAAAATTTATATGAAAAAACAATGGACTTAGCATTTCTAATGTAATCTTGGAAAAGGAAGACTATATTATAGGACTTACACTACATGACTTGAAGATACTTCAGGATTCATTATAAAAACTACAGTAATCAGGGTGCTGGGTGGCTCAGTTGGTTAACTGCCTTCGGCTCTGGTCATGATCCCAGGTCCTTGAATTGAGCCCCGCATCAGGCTCTCTGTTCTGTGGGGAGCCTCCTTCTCCTCTCTCTGCCTGCATCTCCCCCTGCTTGTGCTCTCACACTGTCAAATAAATAAATAAAATCTTTTTAAAAAATAAAATAAAACTATAGTAATCAAAGGGCTCAGTATGTTGAGTATCCAACTCTTGGTTTCAGCTCAGGTCATGATCTCAGGATCATGAGAGTGAGCCCTGCATCAGGCTCCAGACTAGGTGGGGAGTCTGCTTGAGATTCTCTCCCTCTGCCCCCTGCTCACATTATCTCTCTTTCTCTCATATTAATAAATACTAAATAAATAAAAGTAAAGTAGTCAAGACATTGAATATTGGATAAGGATCAACAAACAACAGAACAGAGACCTTCGAGGTAGAACTCGCACTTAAATGATCATTTATTTTTTGACAAAGGCACCAAAACATTCCAATGGGGAAAGGAAAGTTTTTTCAACAAATAGTGCTGGCATAACCGGGGAAAAAAATCTTGACCCCTACCTCATCCCAAATTAATTTAAGATATATTTTAAAAACTAAAAAATATAAAAAGCCAAATATGAAAAAAATTTTTAACTCTATAAATTTTATATAAAAAACATGAAAGCTAGGGAGGCCTGACTGGTTCATTAGAGGAGCATGCAACTCTTGATCTTGGGGTTGTGGGGTATAGATATTACTAAAAATAATTTAAAAAAATAAACTTACCAAAAAATGAAAGCTATATCTTTTAGAGGAAAACTAGAATTGCTTGGTTTGAGTATTATACTATGATTATGCTAAGATGTTAACACTGAGAGAGGCTGGGTGAAGGTTGCATCAGACTTCCCTGTATATTTCTCGGCAACCTCATAGGAATCTACAGTTTTTTCAAAATAAAAAGGAAACAACTGAATAGGGGCAAGATGGGAAGAAGGAATATTAGTCAGGAGGTTATTTCTTTTGTCCTGGTTGAAAATGATAGTGGTTTTGATTGGAATGGCAGTGATGGGAGGTAGAGTTAGATTCATGGTAGGTTTGCACAATACATGTTGGTCTGCTCCTCTGTCCAGATACTCTCCTCACCTTGCTTGTATTTTCAACAATCAGCCTGAGGCTGCCCTCATGGGGGATGTCCTCTTTACCTAGATTGGACTCCTCACACAGCTTCCTTCCCCCAATATGGATAAGAAGCATCTTTGTCTTTTAGTAGATATTGTTTTATCCATCTACATTTAAGTAATTTTCTTACGTATTGAGGTGCAAATCTAGTACCTTCCTAATTTTTTCTGGTGGTTAAACATATTATTTTTTCCTTTTTTTCCTCTCCTGCCTTTGCTGGATTAATCAAATATTTTGATTTTATTTTATTTATTTATTTTTTAAATATTTTGATTTTACTTTTGCCTCTTGAGTATGTTAGTTACATATACTTTTAGTTTGCTTCTCAGAGTTGCCCTAGAAATTAAAACATGGATTCTTACTACATTGCACCTTAAATTAATTCCTTTAATGTCTTTCTCAATACTGTGAAGATATTAATAATATTTTATTTATGTATTTTTAAAAAGATTTTATTTATTTATTTGACACAGAGAGAGAGATCACAAGTAGGCAGAGAGGTAGGCAGAGAGAGAGGGGGAAGCAGGCTCCCTGCTGAGCAGAGAGCCCAATGCGGGGCTCGATCCCAGGACCCTGAGATCACGACCTGAGCCGAAGGCAGAGGCTTAACCCACTGAGCCACCCAGGTGCCCCTTATGTATTTTTAAAGATCTTTCTTATTTATTTGACAGAGAGAGCATAAGCAGGGGGAACAGCAGAGGGAGAGGGAGAAGCAGGCTCCCCACTGATCAGGGAGCCCGACACGGGGCTTGATCCCAGGCCCCGGATCATGACCTGAGCCAATGAAGGCTGGCGCTTAACCGACTGAGCCACCCAGGAACCCCAGTACTTATTTAGATTTACCTACATGTTTACTTCTAACAGTGCTCCTCATTTTTTTCTGCACTGCCATGCTTCTATCTGGAATCATTTTCTCTGTACATGAAGAACTTCCTTAAATTTTTTTTTTAAGATTTTATTTATTTGACAGAGAGATCACAAATTTTTTTTTTAAGATTTTATTTATTTGACAGAGAGAGATCACAAGCTTCCTTAAATTTTTTTTTTTTAAGATTTTATTTATTTGACAGAGAGAGATCATAAGGCAGAGAAGCAGGCAGAGAGAGAGAGGAGGAAGCAGGTTCCCCGCAGAGCAGAGAACCTGATGTGGGGCTCGATCCCAGGACCCTGGGATCATGACCTGAGCCGAAGGCAGAGGCTTTAACCCACTGAGCCACCCAGGTGTCCCCTTAAATATTTATTTTATTGTGTCTCTTGGCAATGAATTCTCTTAGGTTTTGTTTGAAAATATTTTTAAAGGGTACGGAATTTTGTCTTTGTTTTTGTTGGGTAGAATTCTGGATTGGCAGTTATTTTCTCTTAGCAAATACCTTGTCTTTTGGCTTCTGTGATTTCCAGTTAGCAGCAGTTTGTCATACTGTAATTCCTTTGGAGGTATTGTTTTGGATGTATTTTTTTTCCCTTATGACTCCCTTAGAATTTTCTTTTTTATTTGGTTTTCAGAGATTTACTGTGGTGTGTCTAGTTTTATATTGTGGTGTATGTATTCTGTTTACTGTTTTAAGGAATTAAATTAGGCTTCGTATCTTGTCAGTTTTGAAAAATTCTTGGTTGTTATATATTCAAGTATTGTTTCTTTCCCATTTTTGCTCCTCTCTCTTTCTGGGACTCAGGTCACACATATGTTAGATCTTTTTAAATTGTCACATGTGTCCTTTATGTTCTTTTCTGGTTTTTTTTTTTTTCTTTTTTTCTTACTCTTTTTTATTCCAGTGCTGCCTCTATAAACCCATTTCCTAGTTCATTGATCTTTTCTGCTACGTCTAATCTGCTGTTAAAAATATCTGTTAGGGGCGCCTGGGTGGCTCAGTGGGTTAAGCCTCTGCTTTCGGCTCAGGTCATGATCCCAGAGTCCTGGGATCAAGCCCTGCATCAGTCTCTCTGCTCAGCAGGGAGCCTGCTTCCCTTCCTCTCTCTCTCTCTGCCTGCCTCTCTGCCTACTTGTGATCTCTGTCTGTCAAATAAATAAATAAAATCTTAAAAAAAAAATCTGTTAAATACTTTACTTTAGCTGTTTTTCTTAGCTGTTTTTAGTTTCTATTTGGATATACATAATGAGGTTTCTATTTGGATATACATAATGCTTTTTGTTTGTTTGTTTGAGAGAGATTGGAGGGGTGAGGGATAGGGAGAGAAGAATCTTAAGCAAGCTCTACACCCAGTCTGGAGTCTGTTGCAGGGCTTGATCTCACAACCCTGAGCTGAAACCTGGAGTCAGATGTTTACCCAAATGAGCAACCCAGGACCCCTCTCTTAATAGACTTAATTTTTAGAGCAGTTTTAGGTTGACAGCCAAATTGAGCAGATGGTAGAAATTTCCCACATATTCCCTAAGAGTGCATTATTTTTTTTAAAGATTTTATTTATTTATTTGATAGATAGAGATCACAAATAGGCAGAGAGGCAGGCAGAGAGAGAGAGAGAGGAGGAAGCAGGCTCCTCGCTGAGCAGAGAGCCTGATGTGGGGCTTGATCCCAGGACCCTGGGATCATGACCTGAGCCGAAGGCAGAGGCTTTAACCCACTGAGCCACCCAGGTGCCCAAAGAGTGCATTATTTTTATAAATTAGTGGGAATTAACATCTTTTTCTGTGTTTATATTTTTAAAATATCTTATAAGTCTAGTTTATTCTAAAATATAATTTATGTACATTAAAATTCATTCTTTTTAGTATCTAGGAATTTTGACAAATGCATAGTTATGTAACCACCACCATAATCGAGTTTAGAATAGTTTCAAAGTCTCATGTTTTATAGTGGTGAGGTTTTTTGAGTCATTTTAGCAGTTTTATACATTTGTACCATAGTCATAGAATAACCTTTCTTTTTTTTTTTTTTTAATTTTTTTTTTTTTAAAGATTTTATTTATTTATTTGACGGACAGAGATCACAAGTAGGCAGAGAGGCAGGCAGAGAGAGAAGGAAGCAGGCTCCCCGCTGAGCAGAGAGCCCGATGCGGGGCTTGATCCCAGGACCCTGGGATCATGACCTGAGCCGAAGGCAG
>RCUC01171213.1:0-21973 GCA_003697995.1 Taxidea taxus jeffersonii | reverse complement strand
CCTGCCGAGCAGAGAGCCAGATTCAGGGCTTGATCCCAGGACCCTGACGTCATGACCTGAGCCGAAGGCAGAGGCTTTAACCTACTGAGCCACCCAGGTGCCCCACATTCTCTGTTCTTAAATCTAGTTTGTGTGATACTGATATCACTCTGGCTTTCTTTTATGTAGGGTTTGCATGATATATCTTTTAACCTATATGTTCTTATATTTAAAGTTGGATTTCCTGAAGAAAGCTTGATAATCTGTTTTTAATTTGTGTGTTTAGACCCTTTACATTCGGTAAAGCTATTGATAAGAGTTGCATTAAATCTACCACATTGTTACTTTCTGTCTGTCCCATCTGTTCTTCATTCCTCTTTTTTTCCTGCCTAATTTTATATATTTTTTTATGATTGTTTTATCTCCATGACAGACTTATTACTTGTTCTCAATTTTTTTTTCTTTTTTTTAGTGGTTACTCTTTTTGTTTACTGTGTATCTTAATTCTTCCTGGTTCTACCATTAGTCAGTATTATGCTGCTTCGCTTGTACTGTGAAAACTTTACAACTGTATATTCTTAATTCTTTTTTTTTTTAAGATTTTTATTTATTTTATTGACAGACAGAGATCACAAGTAGGCAGAGAAGCAGGCAGAGAGAGAGGAGGAAGCAGGTACCCTGCAGAGCAGAGAGCCCGATGCAGGGTTCAATCCCAGGACCCTGGGATTATGACCTGAGCCGAAGGCAGGGGCTTTAACCCACTGAGCCCCTATTCTTAATTCTCATCAGTCTTCTTTTGTGCTGTTTTTTTTGTTACTGTACATTTCTTCCGTTACAGATCCATAGGGCATCGCTACTAGCTATTTTTGCTTTAGGTGGCCAGTTATTATTTAGAGCTATTCAAAATAAGAAAAAAATATGCCTTTTTATCTTTCAGTCATTTTTGTTGGTCTTCATTTCTCTGTTGGTTTAAGCTTCTATCTGGTATGTATTCCTTTTGTGTGAAGAGCTCCCTTTAACTTTTTATATAGTGCAGGTCTCCTGGTTGTAGATTCTCTGAGTTTCTGTTGGTCTGAAACTTCCTACTTCAGTTTTCAAAGATAATTTCTTTGTATTTTTCCTTTTAGCACTTTAAAGAGGTTACTGCATTAGCTTAAGCTTTTCGTAGTTTGAGAAGTGTGCTTTAATTCTTTCTTCCTCTATATGTAATGTGTCTTTCTCCCCTCCTTTGGCTGTCTTTAAGAAAATCTGTTCATATTTTATTTCATATGAGGAATCTCAGTGGTTTTACTTTTTTGCGTTTGGAGGGGCGAGTAGGGCTTATTTATCTTGCTTGAGGTTCTCTGAGCTTCTTAGGTGTATGGTAGCTTTATATTTGAAAAGTTGTTACTATCTTTTAAAATATTTTTTCTGCCTCCTCTTCTGGAATTCCAGTCACACATACATGAGACTGTTGGAAATTGTCTCTTAGCTCTTAAATTCACTGTTCTTTTTTATCCCACCCATGCTTTTTATTCCTTGTATTTCAGTTTGGACAGTGTTTATAGACCTGTCTTTGAGTTCACTGATTTAATTTTTTTTTCAGTTCCATTGACAGGCTTTTAATTAAGCCTGTTGAAGACTTTCTCTATCTCAGTTTCTTTGATTTCTGAAAAATTATATCTAGTATTCATTTGACTTAAATTCCTATTTCTCTGCTACAATTTCTCATTGTCTTCATGTTTTCCACTTTATCCACTAATGAGGTCTTTTACCATGTTAATCAAAATCATTTTATATTTTCAGGTTGTTCTAATCTCACTGAGCTTGGTTTGCCACTTGCTTTTTCTCTAGAAAGTGGATTTTTTTTTTTTTTTTTTGCTTTCTTAGGTATTTCATAATTTTTGACTGAATGCCAAATACCAAGTATGGGACAGTAAAGACTGAGGTTGATACTGTTTATGTGTGTGCTCTTAGTGTCAGGGGTTCAGTCAGTTTAGTCTGGAATTGAACCAGGCTTTGTTTTTTACTGCTGATATTACCTGAAATGTACCACTAGTTTCAAATTCCTCTAACATCACCTTGTAAATTAGAGTGCACCTGGCAGGCAAGTTTTTGTTGACATTCTGGCTCTTTCCTCCACTTCTGGCATTTCCTGTATGCCTGCTCCTCAGAGAGGGTCTCTTTCCACCTTGCCTCCCCCCAGGCATGGACTGTTGTTACTCCATGCTTCCTAACCTTTATGTCCATACTCTTTTCTAATTTATTTCTAAATATTGGTAGTAGCCATGAATTTACACTAATAACTCTGATTTCAGCCCAATCCCATAAAGTTTATTCTGGCTTTCTGCCTTTTCATATTTCTCTTTTGTGACAGTGTGAAATCTGCTCACTACTATTCCTCCTACTCTATGAAACCACTTTCCTGCCCTCACCAAGGTGCAGCCTTGTTCAGTGCATCTTCCTCACATGGACCCCTCTGGGATTTTAGTCCTCTTTGCCCGGCTGGCTTCACCTTCCTCATGTTGGTCTTAGGCCCTCTCCAGACAGTGCTGCCCACCCTCGGCATACCATCTGGGCACAGACCCCTGACTTTAGGAGCTTCTGGATTGAAATATTAAATAATGAAAGGAGGAAGGAAATGGAACTATTTTGATGTCTTCAGTTTCAGATTTATTTCCAGGTTAGACATTATAAGATGTCCTTGAGAAAGGAAAGCATTCTTTTTTTCCTACTTTCATGCCTATCTGTGTAGAGGAAGTACTAAATTTTTTTGGGTGTAGTTGACAAACCTGATTAGTTTTCATACCAAAAGGCATATGATTCAAAATTAATTATGAACAGCTTATGAAAGAGATGTGTCGGCCTTGGCTGTTTCACATTAGACTCGCTATCTGAAGTTGGAAACAAAATGTTGAAATTTTGGTTGTTACTGTCTTAGGAAAACATTAAAATGCTGAAAAAGTATATAATGTCACCCGTATTTCCATTTTTGCTGTTCTTATGCATCATACTTCAAGAATAAACATTTTGAAGTGGAGGGAAGCACATATGCTTTGGAGTTTAGAGGCTTGGGTTCCTACTCTGCCTCCTTTTCATAATGATATTTGGCAAGCTATATATCTCTATAAGTTTCTTCCTCTATGAAAATATGAGAGTTCACTTGAGAATTGTAAGGATTAAGTTGTGTGAAAGTGGCTAACACAGTACCTGACCCAGCAGATATTACTTTACCTTTCTTCCTCCTTAGACTTTTTCCAATGTGGTGAATACTGTTTTTAATGGGTGGGGAATCCTTTTATTTATTTATTTTAAAATTTAAATTCAATTAATTAATGTATAATGTATTACTTGTTTCAGGGGTACAGATATGTGATTCATCAGTCTTACATAATACCCAGTGCTCATTACAATGCATACCTTCCCTGATGTCCATCACCCAGTTACCCCATCCCTTCATCCTCTCCCCTCCAGCAACCCTCAGTTTGTTTCCTCTGATTAAGAATGTCTTATGGTTTGTCTCCCTCTGGTTTTGTCATTTCATTTTCCTTTAACTTATTTAAAAATAGACATCATAAATTAATTTCTTAGAATTTAATCTACTCAGTTAAGAAGTATAAAGAGAACATGTTTTACTTTTCTGACTTTCTCATACAGTGGAATTTTGCTGACCTTTTTAACTTTTTTATCATTTTATGTTGAAATATGTGATCCATATACTGGGAAACCAATAATCTCAGACCTGCTAAAAATAAATTAAACATAGAAAAATAATTTGAATATGACATTATTATAATACAAGATATACAGTAAATTTCTACATCTCAGCATAAGCCAGGAAATTAACTCTAATTTATAACTTGGCAGAGTGCCTTTTTTATATTAAGGTAGTATGTAGATAGAATAAAGAACATTTTGGGACGCCTGGGTGGCTCATCTGGTTAAGCAGCTGCCTTCAGCTCAGGTCATGATCCCAGCGTCCTGGGATCGAGTCCCACATTGGGCTCCTTGCTCGGCAGGGAGCCTGCTCCTCCTTCTGCCTCTGCCTGCCTCTCTGTCTGCCTGTGCTCTCTCTCTCTCTCTAACAAATAAATAAAATCTTAAAAATTAAAAAAAAAAAAAAGAATAAAGAACATTTTACATGCATTCTGTTTTCTGGTACAGGAAACCAAATGAGGGTTATATGCCATCCTAACAAAGTGTTCCTCTCGCCTATTGATTCATTAATATAATAAATGTGAAACTTTACCATTTTATTTCCTCAGAACAAGGCTATTTATATTAAATATTCACAAGTTAAAAAAATCCTGATGATTTATTATGTTTACTTGATGTTAGCCTCTAATATATGGCATTTCTGTTATAGGATTGTCTAATTTTTTTTAAATGGTTATCAAAGTGATATCCCTTCTTTAGTGATAATAACATAATTTGTGTGGATAACTGCATCTGAAATCTGTCAGATAAAATAGAGAAATGGTTATGTGGAATTTATTTATTTTTATTTTTTATTTTTTTCCAAACACTTTATTTTATTCATTTGACAGACAGAGATCACAAGTAGGCGGAGGCAGGCAGAAAGAGAGAGAGAGAGGGAGGCAGGCTCCCTGCCAAGCAGAGATCCCCATCCGGGGCTTGATCCCAGGACCCCGGGACCACGACCCGAGCCAAAGGCAGAGGCTCAACCCACTGAGCCACCCAGGTTCCCCAGTTATGTGGAATTTAATACATGTTTTACAGATAATAAAAAAAGTAAAAGTAACAACAAGAAAATCTTTCTTTACTAAACACAAATGTACTCTGTTGCCTGTAGTATAAGATTGTTTCTGAATAAGTTCAGGTATATTTTCTAAGACAAATAGAATAGTCTTTTTGACCCAGATATTTTCTGGTTTAAATATCAGTTATTATTGCCCTTCTGCACTAATTTTCATTTTATTTTTGGAGAACTTGATATTGCTCCATAAATTGCTGCTATTTCCATTGACAGTTCGACCTCTTCATCTCTAGAGGTGTGCTGGTAATTGGGCAGAAGAAGCTTTACTGCTTTATTGACTCAGATAACATTTTTATTTATGTATATATATATACACACAGATATATATTTGTTTACGACTTTATTAACTTGACAGAGAGAGACATAGCAAAAGAGGGAACACAGGCACAGGGAGTGGGAAGAGGAGATGCAGGCTCCCCGCTGAGCAGGGAGCCTGAAGGTGGGACTGGATCCCAGGACCCCAGGATCCTGACCTGAGCCGCAGGCAGACACTTAACAACTGAGCCACCCAGGTGCCCCCTCAGATAACATTTTTAAATGCACTCTCCAACATTTTCCTATTTAATGTGTGAGTTCATCGCTACATCTCTACACATTCTAACATGTTTAAAGTTACAGCCAATACCAGTCATAGTTGTTAATTATAGTTATGATTGTTGGTTTGTCAGATCAGAAGACAGAGTTTGGAGCTACCACAGGAGCTAGAAATTAGGAGTGAAATCCAGTATAGGAGGGGTCACAGAGGAGAAGCTCAAAATTCTGCATACATGAAACTATTTAGACCACATTGTTTTATTTCCTCTATGTTTATAGACCTCTACCATAATTTTCTGCCTAAAATAGACTCTTCCACATTCTCTGTCTGATAAAGAACTTCAAGGCCCAGCTCAAAGGTTATTTTAAGCAACTCTGCTTAGGCTAATTTACATACAACAAAGTGCATTCACTTTAAATAGGATGTAATTAAATGTGTAGTTTAAATTTTAATAAATGTGTGATAAGCTCTTGGAGGGAATACAAGTGATACAACCTTTTGGAAAATAATTTGGTGGTATCAAGAAAACATTTAATATATAAAATTCTCTTTGACTAGGTAACCTGCCTCTAAGGGTATATTATCTAAAAGTAACAACGTAGATACATAAGAAATATTTAGAAAGATTTTTTTTTTTTGCAATAATGTTTTTAGTAGCCACTGTTTGAAAACACCTGAATATTCATCTAGAGTGAAATGTTTGAATAAATTAATTCATTTCTCACTTACACAGCTGTGAACCTAAGTTTGATGTATTTTATCTAGGAAAAATATGCTTGATATATTCAATGACAAAAGCAAATTATAGACCTGTGGTTGTAGCGTGGAGGGTGTGTGTGCCTGCTTGCGTGTGTGTGTGTGTATATATTCTATTTATCTAGTTAGTTAGCCATTGCAGTATTTGGGGCAAGAAAAATGGCAGCTTGGATACAGATGGTTGTTGAAATGAGAAATTAAAGGATTTCAGGAGATTTGGGAGGTAAATTCCAAAGGATTGGGTGAGACTTTGTAAGGGGTTATGAGGCAAAAGGAGGGCTTGGTCCTGTCTCCAGTTTCAGGGTTTTGGTACTGATGGCAGGACAGTATTAGAAATTGAGCACTTTAGGGGCGCCTGGGTGGCTCAGTGGGTTAAAGCCTCTGCCTTTGGCTCGGGTCATGATCCCAGGGTCCTGGGATCGAGCCCTGCATGGGGCTCTCTGCTCAGCAGGGGGCCTGCTTCCTCCTCTGTCTCTGCCTGTTTCTCTGCCTGCTTGTGATCTGTCAAATAAATGAATAAAATCTTTAAAAAAAAAAAGAAATTGAGCACTTTAAGAACATTGAATTGGGAGTGGAAGATCATCAATTCATTATAAGTATTTTGAGTTTGAGGGGATTTTGCTATATTTATGTGGAAGTAGGTAGTAGACAGATGTAATGGAGCTGGTGCTATTGGAGAAGTCTTGATGAGAAATATAAACGTGGGAGTCAGTTGCTGTGTACCTGATAGTTGAAAGCAAGCACATGTGAAGTTGCTCAGGGAGACAATTTAGGATAGGAAGATAGGAAGAGGTAGGAATCAAGCCTGCAGGAACACAGCATTAAAGGTCAGATATTAGGAGGATGAGTCAGTGAAGGAAGTAGGGAGATTGTGGGGTTACTGAACACAAGAGAAGGAAGTATTTTAAGAAGGAACTGGTCAGTAATGATCTGTGCCCACGCTTGTAACTAATCATTAGCAAGATCCAGTTCAATGAAATGAGGGGGACAGAAGCCATATTGGAATAGGATGAGGAGTGAGTGGGAGGAGAGGAAATGGTACAATAAATTGGACAGTTTTGTGAAAATTGCAAAGATACTTATGTTATTACGTTAGTAGCAGGAAAAGACAATAAAAATCTACTTAGCAACTGTATGTTCTTAGAGCAAGAAGGATGGAAATATATCATAATACTAGTAGTTTTTGGTTCAGAATATAGGAACTGTGTATGATTTTAGAAATTTTCACTTTCCTTATTTTTATTTTCCTTCTTTTCAAATATGTAACAAAATACGGATATTTACTTATCAATCAGGATCCAGTTAAGAGACAAACCATGCCAATATTTGAACAGAGAGGATTTAATAAATTTAAATAATAAATTTAAAGTCACCTAGGTAAGTGCTAGATTAAAAAGAATATTCTGAAGTATCATGGAGGTGCCTCCTACAGGAAGCAAACAGGGTTGAGGGAACATGGGGAAGAGGTTTTAATGACTAAATGTTAGAAACTGTAAGAGGAAGGGCTAAGCAGTGCTGAAATTCAGACCCCTGAATTTCTGAAAGTGTGCTGGCAGGTTGGTGCTCTTGCTGCTGTCTTTCCAGTGAGGGCTGAGGGTCATGAAGCTGGTTCTGCTAGCATCAGAAAAAAGTGGATTTAGCTGCTGTGACAGGAAGGCAGTGCTGCTGCTGATGTGAAGGGTTAGGAAAGCAAAACACCATAGTGTTTGTGTCCCCGCACACTTCTGCCAGGAATACCGAGGGTATAAGGCCTTCACTGCTCTTTACCTAGGTTGTATACTTGCAGGGATGAATTAAAGGTCATCAAATGGGCTTGCTTTCACTACTGTAAAAGAGATTCTCTAAGCTCAGTGTTCTTTTTCTGCAACATAACCCACCATGTGTGCAAGAATCCACCACGGGCTCTTTGAATCATCCCTCCTGAGATGTAGGTGGGGGTGCAGGTGGGGCAAGTACAGGCAGTGTAGATGGACTCAAATCTTCGGCTGATACTTTGCCATGAATAAAATAGTCCTCTGGTCTCTGACCCAGTAGTCAGAGATACTTATGACTCTGTGGATATTCATGAAAATGTAGTGTGCTAACTTGTTAGTTTGTAAATAGAATAAATCTTAGATTTCATTATGAGTTTAGATACTGTTTGTAGGCTCATTTTGAGGGAGAGGTGTGTGCGAATATGTTAACCTGCAGTTTTGTAGTAACCTTCACTTGATCCTGATGAACACCTGTCTAGCCTTTAAGGATGTTCATGGTGATGAAAATTCATCCAGAATGCAATGTAGAGAGTCAGAGAGAGAAATTAAGAAAAAGAGTTGAGAGATATAAAATAATGAGAGGTTTCAAAGAATGTTTAGTAGGAATGTTAGAAGAGTTTAATGGAATAGATGATAGAGAATCAATATTTGAAAAGATATCAAGAATAAGGAGGAAATATTAAAAGCTTCTAAAGAGAAAGGGCTGATTAGTTACAGAAGGATGACAGCTGACAGCAGAGTGTCTAGTAGCAATAGACACATGAAGACGCTGGAGTGATAGCTTTAGATCACTAAGATAAAATAACTGCCAACTCAGATTTTTATATTAGCCAAACTATCATTCAAAAGGGGGGATGTAAGATACAGGACAAAGAGATGTGCAATGAATTAGTCAAATACCTTGAGGAATTTAATTGTTGACTACAAAAAATAAGATTAAATAATGTGAGGTGTAGGAATGTCTTTGTCTACATTTGTGTCTATATCAAGATGTCAGTAATCTCTGTCTATCTAATTAGTGAAATTGTCAAGCAAGAACATGGACTCTGGAGCTAGACTGTCTAGGATTAAGTTCAGGCTTACCATTGACTGGTTGTATGACCTTGGGCAAATTAACTTGTGTTAAACCTCCGTTTCCTACTCTGTAAAATGGGAGTAACGGTATTTATCTCATTGGGTTGTTTTGAGAATTAAATGGGTTAATATATGTGTGTGTCATTATCATCATTGTCATTATCCCAGCCTTTCTGTAGAATATCTTAAAGTCTTAAAACCTTTGCATGTTAATGTCAGATATTTTGGGGATATGAAGTTGGTATGGAAGAGATAGTTACTTGTTTATTGTAAATCTCAGGCATTCAACAGGCAATGAATGGAGTAGAAATGTGAGAGCCCATATACACGCATATGCACTGTTACTGAGAAGCTGTAAGGAGAGAAGTAGAGCATGGAAGGGGATCAAGAGGTTTTAATTTCAAATAAGATGGTCAGGGTGCAAGGTTTACATTTGTATAGGGACCTGAGGGAGATAAGAGAGGGCCATGAGAATGGCTTCTCCTGAAGGAGAAGAGAGAGCCTTTTTCTAAGAGCATTTAGTTGAAAGGAACAGCAAATGAAAAGCCCAGCAAAAGCAAAGCCCAAAAGCATAACTGGCATTCTTAGAAAACAACTAAAACAATTAGTAGGGCTGAAGTAGTTGTTGGAAGGGAAAGAAAGGAGAGTGTGAGGCATAGAAGTCATAGAGGTTCATCGCTTATAAAGATGTATAGCCTCTTAAAGGACTTCTCTGAATGAGATGGGGGCATTCTGAACTCTTCAATTCTACATTCTCTGCTAGGTTGAAAACAAATTGTGGGAGTATTACATTAGTAATTTAATTTAATAAAGAAACCAGAAGCATCCATGGATCCTTTTTTTTTTTTAATTTAAATTCACTTAATTAACATAAACTGTATTACTGGTTTCAGAGATAGAGGCCAGTGATTTATCAGTCTTTTTATAATACCCAGTGCTCATTACATCACATGCCATCCTTAATGGCCATCACCCAGTTGCCCCATCCCCCAACCTCCTTCCCCTCCAGCAACCCTCAGTTTGTTTCCTATAATTAAGAGTCTCTTGTGGTTTGTCTCCCTCTTTGATTTTATCTTGTTTTTATTTTTTCCTCTCTTCCCTTATGATCCTCTGTTTTGTTTCTTAAATTCCACTGGAGTGAGATCATGTGATAATTATCTTATCTCCGATTGACTTCTTTTGCTTAGTGTAATACTCTCTGGTTCTATTCACATCACTGCAGTGGCAAGATTCCCCTTTTCTGATGGTTGCGTAATATTCCATATCTCTCTCTCTCTCTCTCTCCACACACATACACACACACACTCCATATCTTCTTTATCCATTCATCTGTTGATGGACATCTGGGCTCTTTCCATAGTTTGGTTATTGTGGACATTGTTGCTATAAACACTGGGGTGCAGACACCCCATCAGATCACTGCATTTATATCTTTGGGGTAAATACCCAGTACTGCAATTGCTGGATGGTAGGGTAGCTCTATTTTCAACTTCTTGAGAACTTCTGTGCTGTTTTCCAGAGTGGCTGCATCAGCTTGCATTCCCACCAATAGTGTAACAGGGTTCCTCTCCTTTCTCCCTATCCTCGCCAACACCTGTCGTTTCCTGACTGGTTGATTTTAGCCATTCTAACTGGTGTGAGGTGGTATCTCACTGTGGTTTTGATTGTATTTCTCTGATGCTGAGTGAAGTTGAGCATCTTTTCCTGTGTCTGTTGGCCATTTGAATGTCTTTAGAGAAATGTCTGTTCATGTCTTCTGCCCATTTCTTGATTGGATTATTCTTTGGTTATTAAGTTTGATAAATTCTTCATAGATTTTGGATATTAGCCCTTTATCTGATAAGTCATTTGCAAATATCTCCTCCTATTCTGTCTGTTGTCTTTTGGTTTTGTTGACTGTTTACTTTGTTAGCACCCATGGATTCCAATATTACTTCCCTCCTCAAGAATCTGCAGTGGTTCTCTGTGTTTTCGGTTATGTTACTTTAAGTTTCATCACTTTTATTTTAAAGCTCTCTGTAATTTGCCACATTGTATCTGTTTAACCCCATTTCTTCTGATTCTTTCACACCTAGGAATAGTTCTTCCAGTCTTAATTCTTCTAAACCTAGAACTAGTTTTAGTTCCATTGCCTACCATTTTTTTCTGGTAAAAATAACTGGGAGATTTTATGTAATGGACATTGAACACATAAAAGTTTTTTCTGTGAATAAGAGAAATGTTGTAGAGTCTTAATACTATTGAGCCTCTTAAACATGAGTAATTGAGTTGCTCTCATTATCTTATCCATTAGGAATCATAGTAAAATTGGCAGAATCTGTTTTACCTAGTGGTTTATTACAGGGTACTGATAGTTAACTGAATCTTGGGGTGGGCCATGACATGACATGTCATGTTCTAGGGTATATAACATGTTATATACCTTAGAACCATGCAGTCAGGAGAAATGCCCAAGCATGCTATACCTTGTATCTCATTGATTGCCTTTATTGCCTGCATGGTCTCTATGAAGATGGGGACCAGTCACCAGAACTTCAGTTAGAGCCACCACAGAAGAGTCAGATGCCTTCACCATGATGCTTGCATGGCCACTGCCTCAGATCGCTTACTTCTTCCTTCCAAATGCTGCATATTTAAGTATGCTTGGCAGTGGCTTTGCCATATGTTGAACCGTAGGTGGAGTGGACTCAGGGAAATGTCATGTAGTTTTCCATCCTCTGCGGTGTTTGAAGGTGTGCATGAAAGGAGATTTGAATGAGTGTTATCTACTGCATTTATAATAAAAGAAATGAAAATAAAAATGACACCAGTCTCCTTTTTCAACTACAGATCTTCCTTGACTCACAACGGGGTTACATCCTGATAAACCCATCGAAAGTTGAAAATATTGTAAATTGAAAATGCACTTATTACACTTAATCTACTGAGCATTGTAGCTTAGCCTAGCCTACCTGAAATGTGATCAGAACACTTCCATTAGCCTACAGTTGTGCAAAATCGTAACACAAAGCCTACTTTATAATAAAGTGCTGAATATCTCCTGTAGTTTATTGAATCCTATACTGAAAGTGAAAGACAGAATGGCTGTCTGGTACAGAATGGTTGGAAGTACATTGGTTGTTTACTTTCATGATCCCACGGCTGACCAGGACCTGTGGTTCACTGCCTATGCTCAGTATCATGAGGGAGTATCCACCACATTTCTCTAGCCTGGGAAAAGATAAAAATTTATAATTGGTTTCTACTGAATGCATATCACTTTCACACCATTGTAAAGCTGAAAAATTGTAAGGTGTCCATCATTAGGTTGGGCCATTGTAAATTGGGGACTGTATGAGATGGGCGGCAATTAAAATTGCTAACTTCTGTGTTAACAAGAACACAGGGAAATGGCTACTCATACTTCAGGTAAGAATATAAATTAGTAAAACGCATGGAAGGCAAATTGGCACTAACTGTCGAAATTATAAATGAATACACCCATCGATAACTTCATTTCCCATTTTGGAATTTATCTTGTAAGTCACATAGTCTGTCACATAGGGGACTGACTAAATAAATTCCGTATATCCATACAAGGAGAAATTCTGCAGCCACTAAAGAGAAGGTTGTTACCTTTGTGGACAGATTTGGAAAGATCTCCAAAGTACTGTGAAGTGAAAGAAGCAAGTTCAGAATGGAGCACATAGTATTCCATGTTTGAGAAAGACAAAGATAAAACCTGTGTGTGTGTGTGTGTGTATGTATGTGTGTGTGTGTGAACTGTAACAGAATTTCCACTTCCGAGAGGGTCAGAAAATGAGGATTTGATATGACAAGGCTAGGAGCCATGCACATTGTGGAACTGATTTAGCACAAAATATTTTCTAGGTATTTAAGAAACTGAAGCTGTTTGTATTGTCGAAGGAACTATGTGGTTGAGAAATAGAACTGGAAAAGAGACTTATTTTCTTACTTTGATACATTTTGGATTTTGCATGCCAAAAAATAATGTGTTTTAATGATTTTTTTTTTAAAGATTTTATTTATTTATTAGTTAGAGTGAGCACAGGCAGAGAGGCAGAAGGAGAAGCAGGCTCCCTGCCGAGCAAGGAGCCCGATGTGGGACTCGATCCCAGGATGCTGGGATCATGACCTGAGCCGAAGGCAGCCGCTTAACCAACTGAGCCACCCAGGCGTCCCTAATGTGTTTTAAATTAGCTGTTGCTGTTGCCTCCAAAATATGTTTCTGAAAATAGGTTATGTAGGGCTATGATTTATTTAGCATTGAAGAGTTTGTGTATTTGTGAAGAAATTAAGACAAGCACACTATATAAGGAAATTATTCTCGGTGATATTAATATTAGGGTTTGGGAGTGTTGTGTATTATAACTGGTTACTATATATGTTTATCTCTTACTAATAGTGCAAAGTAGATGAAAATTAGAAACTCTCTTCTGGAAATTCACTCCTAGAAGTAAAATGAGAATGCTTTCTACTTAGGAAATACTTATGTTTGTAAGTCATTTTACCATTTTGAATATCAGTTTTTATATGTAGAAAATATATAATATAAAAATATGTGATTAATAAATCCATAATATTAATATTAGGCAAGGCCTTAGTCCTTTTGTCTTCATGGTAAACATAAGCAGTACTGCTGTTCACTATATAATGTAATTTGACTTTTCTAACATATAGATGTTAATATAAAGAGAACAGTTTATATTTGCTATTCTGAATTAATGAGATGAATATGAGAAAATTACTAAAACTTTAACCTTAAATTGTTACATTTTTCATTGAGACTTTTGTGTCACAATAGGTACTCAAGGAAATGGTAAATTGCTGATGTATGACAATATCTAATTTAAAGTTGTGCAAAGAGGTTTTGCCTCATTCAAGGAACCTTGCAAAACATCTTAACATCATATTTCTTTGTCAGCTTGCACATATTTCTAATACCTTCAACCCCCAGTAATGTTGGTTGCTTTGTTTAATATAACCTCAGTGTAGAACTTTGATCCATTCCAGACTGTCGTCACCTACTTATTTATTTGAAGGATCTAATATATTATCAAAAAGATTTGACTGCAGTGAAGAGATGGGAGCTTAAGTATCTGATCAGTTTGGAATCAACTGGAGAAAAGATAGGCTTGAAGCATATAGGAGAACATACTGCTTTTCCTAATTGGATATTATGACCCAGTCTCAGTTTGGAGCCTCTATGTCAAAGGTCTCTGAAGTGATCTCTCTGGGTATTCCAAGAATATTAGAAATTTTGCTATATATATTTTGATGGTAGTACATGATTTTAAAAGTTTGGAAATCACTGATATTAGGGCAATTTATTGTTTTGGTACCCAGAATAACAGTAATTAGGCCTGAGGGGTGAAGCATTTATTACTCTCCAAGTAAACTTGGACTGCGAACTGAAACATTTTCTTTTTAATAATGTGGACAAACCTTGACAGAAAATGTTGAGACATAACATGCTTTTAGTAATTCAAGAATATTTATCCAAATTGTGTTGCATCTTTTTGTTTAATATTTGTACTAAGCTTATATACCATTGTATGAATATTTTGTAACCTGACGTTTTCTCTAAGACTTTGCCATCTGAAAATACAGGTAATATTAACACCAAAACCATATCATTCCCTTTCAGTAATTATAATTTCAGAACATTACACACTGGTAGTTTTTCCTCAGTATCTAGTTTACAAACATCTCTGATTGCTTTATGCTCCATGGTATGAAAGAGATGCCATTATTCCCCCTTGGACTTCTTCCCTATAGTATGCAACCTGTGAGATATCAGCAGATGATAATGGCTATAATTTATAAATGTTTTTGGGGGCACCTGGGTGGCTCAGTGGGTTAAGCCTGTGCCTTCGGCCTAGGTCCTGATCTCAGGGTCCTGGGATCGAGCCCTGCATCGGGTTCTCTGCTCACTGGGGAGCCTGCCTCCCCCTCTCACTCTGCCTGCCTCTCTGACTACTTGTGATCTCTCTCTTTAAAAAAAGAAAAAAAAATGTTTTTTATGTTTTCATCTCAGATATTCAAGATTAAAGCAGTTCAACTGGCTGAGAAACTCCTTCCTGCCTTCAACACGCCTACTGGGATTCCTTGGGCAATGGTGAATCTGAAAAGGTAAAATTTTTATTCCTGTTCTGAAAGAATTAGATTAACTAATGTTAGAAATTTCTAACAATCTTCTACCTCCATACTTTCTAAGACTTAAGTTGTTTTTTTCTCTCTCTCTATATATGCATAAATATATTTCTTTAAAGCATTCTTTTTTTTTTTGTTCTTTACTTTTTCATAGTTCACTTGCCTTAAAACTGTTCCAATTTCTCCAGGGCTATTTCTTTTTCTCACCTGTTTGTTTCTTTAATTTGCTAATTCATTTCCATTTCATGCTCTAATGGATTCAGAGTGCTTTCCCTCTCTAATTTTTTTGTACACTATCTGTTGATCTTCTTCTAAGTCAAAATGGAACACAAATATGCGTTAAAATCAGGGCTTCCTATTGCTGAAAGATGAAGACAGATATAATTCATGATGTTGACTGTAGGGTTCCTATTATGGTATTTGTACTATTGAAGTTCAAAGTGAACTCAGCATTCTTTGCACTTTGTTTCATTCTGATAGAAAACACTGTTTTCACTTAGATGAAAAATTTTTTAGGTTAACTTTATAAATCATGCAAAGGTTTACAATTAATATTAAAAAATTGAATAATGTCAGCATATTTAACTTGCATTGAAATAATTTATGCTGACAGAAATTTTTGCCACTTAGGTTTTTCTCCAAATGAAATTTATTATTGCTCTTAAGGTTGGAGCTTGGGAATTACATGAAAATTTGACTCTTGTTCTCTTTGCCCACAGGCCCTTTAGAATGAAAGTTAGGAGAATTTATTTTTCTGGAGTTGTGATTCTGTGACAACCTTATCTGAAAAAACTAATCGATTTTAGTCATTTCTTTGTAATGGAGAGTTACAGAGTTTAGATTTCCGCTGAGAAATTAGTATTTAATATTGAACATTAAATTTAACTTTACTCTTCTCCAGTTTCATGCACTATATGTAATATAAATTACCTCCTTGCAAGGGGAATAAGTTGGCTGGAGTTCCAGAGCAACCTGCACAGAAGGAAATGGCCAAATGATGTAAATGCACCTGTTCTCATTCTTAGTTTTATTACAGATTTTCTGATGTTTCCTTCAGTACCATTGCCAGAATCCTATAACTTTCTTACATAAGAAATTTAATTTAGGGGCGCCTGGGTGGCTCAATGGGTTAAAGCCTCTGCCTTCGGCTCAGGTCATTATCCCAGGGTCCTGGGATCTAGCCCTGCATCGGGCTCTCTGCTCAGCAGGGAGCTTGCTTTCCTCTCTCTCTGCCTGCCTCTCTGCCTACTTGTGATATCTCTGTCTGTCAAACAAATAAATAAATAAAATCTTTTAAAAAAATAGAAATTTAATTTAATTTAAAATTTAATTCTGAGATGAAGAAAGGGTGCAGGACTACTTCTTTTTGTCTCTGTGGAAGAAAAAAATCTAGCTTACATCACAAAACTTCAAACCCAGATTGAGATGAAAGTAGAAAGGTATTCAACAGTCACGTCTTGAACATTTTTATAAATTTAATTCTCATTTAGCTTCTTCATGTATATTCGTACAAATGCATATCTTACTTGAGTTTCTAGATCATAAATGTAATTATTTACCTTTTTTTTTTTTTTCAGAGTCTTTTTTCTTTCTCTTTTGTTGAGGTCTGCTGATGTCTTACACTTAGACTTTCCTCCTCTCTTGCTGCCTAAAAGCCAACCCATGTTAACAACCAGGCATATTTATCTTCTATAATATGATACAGCATACAGAAACACAAGCATGTTTTGGTGCCCCTTTTAAAATTTTGAGTGGGTTTTTTTGATACTTGTTTTTGTGCCTCTTATTTTTCTTAAGTTATTTCTCATTAGTATTTCTTGGAAGTACTCTTCCAGATCATCTGATAGAGATCTGAATCAGTCTTTGCAATGACTACATAGTGAAACATACTATAATACATTGGTTATAATGCTATATGTAGTTTATACTGTAATTTATTCCATCATTTCCATATCAGTAATGTTTGTTTCCGTTATTTTGCCACCATAAACATTGTTACAATAGTATCCTATTAAATATGTCCTTGTATAATGGGGATTTTTCTCTGAAAATGATTGTCAAGAATATGATTGCTGGATCAGAGACTCTGTGTGTCTTTTTATTCTCAAGTGTGGGATTGCTGGATCAAAGGGTATATGCATTTTGTGTTAAATAATATTCCCAAAATGTTATCCAGAAAGATTTTAGTTCATCATATTTCTACCTACAATGTGTAAGATACCTAAATGTCTATAGGTGTTAAGTTCTTTTTAATTTTTTTTAAAGGTTTTATTTATTTGACAGACAGAGATCACAAGTAGGCAGAGAGGCTGGCAGAGAGAGAGAGGTGGAAGCAGGCTCCCTGCCGAGCAGAGAGCCCGATGTGGGGCTAGAGCCTGATGTGGGGCTAGAGCCCGATGTGGGGCTAAAGCCCGATGTGGGGCTTGATCCCAGGACCCTGGGACCATGACCTGAGCCAAAGGGAGAGGCTTTAAACCACTGAGCCACCCAGACACCCCAAGTTCTTTTTAATTTTTGATAGATTGATAACTCTGAAGTGTTACTCATTGTTATCTTCATTTGTATTTTCTGGTTAGTGAATTTGAACATCCTTTTTATAAATATATTGGACATTTAAATGTACTTTTTGCTTTATTTATAATTTTTTATTCATATGTTTTAAGTTTTTATATATTCAGATATATCTTTTTTAACTTTTGGGTTTATAATTTTTGTTAAAAAGATTGTCTCCATCTGTATTTTATAAATCTTCTAGATTTCTCTTAAAGGTTCTCATAATATGCTTTTTAAAGAAAATTTCATCAAGTATGGTGTTAGCTGTAGATGTTTCATCAGTTGCCTTTGCCAGGTTCAAGATGTTTGGCTCTCTCCCTTTTTCACTTAGGTTTTTATCATGAATGGGTGTTGAATGTTGCCACATACTCTTTCTTCATCTGTAGAGATGATAACATTTTTCACCTTTGTTCTGTTAATGTGGTAAATTACTTGTTAGGGATTTTCAAATGTTAAACCAACTTTGAATTCCTTGAATAATCCTTGGCGATAATGTATTATCCTCTTTATATTTATTTATTTTTATTTATTTATTTTTTAAAGATTTTATTTACTTATTTGTGAGAGAGAGAGCGAGGACAGGCAGACAGTGGCAGGCAGAGGCAGAGGAAGAAGCAGGCTCCCTGCCAAGCAAGGAGCCCCATGTGGGACTCAATCCCAGGACGCTGGGATCATGACCTGAGCCGAAGGCAGCTGCTTAACCAACTGAGCCACCCAGGCATCCCTATCCTCTTTATATTTAGTCGTATTTGGTATTAGAGTTATCTGCCTTCATAAAATGAAGTGGAAAATAATCTTCCTTTATTTTCTGAAAGCATTTTTGTTATATTAGTGTTTGATAGATTTACCGAAGCAACCTAACTGTATCATAGTTTTAGTCCTTTTGGAGACAGTATGAGTTGGATTTTACCAGTATGAAAATACTAGAACATTAGCATGTAGTTACTGATGCAATCTGATTCTTTGTTTTCCCTTCCTTCATTTCTTCTGTCCTAATTTTTGAATTGTAAATATTTTAGAATTCTCTTTTGGTTTATTTATTAGTGTTTTTGTTTAATACATTTTTGGAGTGGTTGCTGGAGAAATCACACTGTACATAATTAATTTTCCATTTAACAAAATATTGTACTACTTATGTGTACTACTTACATGTATGTGTGTATACATATTATCTATTTTTCCCTTCTGAATACTTTTAAGGTTTTTTTTCTTTATTCTTGGTTTTCAGCGTTTTGACTAAAATATGCCTCTTAGTGTTTCCTCAAAAAAGAAAGTTCCTTTCTTTTTTTTTTTTTTAAGATTTTATTTATTTATTTGACAGAGAGAGATCACAAGTAGGCAGAGAGGCAGGCAGAGAGAGAGAGGGGGAGGCAGGCTCCCTGCTGAGCAAGAGAACCCATGCAGGACTTCATCCCAGGACCCTGAGATCATGACCTGAGCTGACCCAGGCATCCCAGAAAGTTCCTTTTTGTTGTTTCTTCTGTGTCCTCCTTAGGCTTTGCTGATGAGCATGTTGAATCTGAATGTTTGGGTCTTTCATTACATTCAGTGGTAAAATTTTGGCCACTAATTCTTCAAATGTTTTTTCCTACCCCATTCTTTATCTCCTTCTGAATCTCATTTACTTGTATTTCAGAATATTTATTTCTGTCTCACAGGTACCTGAAACCTTTGTTTATATTTTTGATCTTTTTTTTTTTTTCTGTTATCTTCAGACTGAGTAATTTCCATTAATCTATCTTCATGTTCATGACTCTTATGTTGCTCTAATCTGCTCTTAAGCCCATCTAGTAGAATCTTTAGAATTTTGATCTGATGCTCTCTCATTCTGAGATAGAGATTTTGTCTTTTCATTCACTGTGAACACATTTTCTATATTTCATGAAGGTTAGTTAGAATATCTGGCTTAAAGTCTTAGTATTTCTAACACCTGGGTAATCTTGGAATTGGTCTTGGTTGATTATCTTTTCACTTGAGGCTAGGTAACATTTTGATTAATCCTGGACATTCTGAAAGTTTTGTTATGGAAATTCTGGATTCTGTTTTAATTTTCACAGGGGTGTGTATGTGTGTGTGTGAGAGAGAGAGAGAGAGAGAGATTGAGATTAAGTAGTTGTTTTACTTCTTAGTTGGATTCAGACTTCAAGCAGTGTCCCAATTCATTTCATTTCATCTTTAACTGGTTTGCTTTGAGTCTGTTTGCAAGCATTAATGATTCACATGGCAGCCAGAGACAAAGACTTCATATTACAGAACTACAGGCTTCCTTTCTCTTGCTCTCTCTCTTCCCCAGGGTTTTTTCTTCCTCTTTTTTTAGTAGCTGTAATTGCTGCAAAAACTGGTGTCTGATTCTTTAAGACACCAGTTTTCTGTCAGATTTTCACTCTTCTGCTTATATGGGCTTTAGACTTTGGGATAAGAGCTATGAGAAAAAGTGTGAAACTTAATCTCATGCTAGCCTGTATTTGCTAGTTTCCACTGTCCTTGGAATCTGACCACTTTTGTTTATTCTTCAGGGACTTTAGGCCGTTGTCATTTTGTATTATGTTCAGAGGTTATAGCTTTTTTCTGCAGGAGAGACTAGTTCAGTCATTAGCAGATTTCAGGGGTCACAATGAGAGCAGAAATTAGAAAAATTTTGTTAGATTTATGCATAGATTCTTGGTTATTAAAAGTGCTGTAGGGGCATCTGGGTGGCTCAGTCAGTTAAGTGTCCAGCTCTTGATTTTTAGCTCAGGTCATGATCTAATGGTCCTGAGAGCAAACCCCATGTGGGGCTCCATTCTCAGAGTGGAGTCTGGTTGAGATTCTCTCTCTCCCTCTGCCCCTCCCCCCTGCTTGTTCTTGCTCTTTCTCCCTCTCAAATAAAATATTGTTTAAAATGCTATAAAATGGCATTTAAAAATTTTCATTCTGTACTGCTAGAATATAGAATATAGTTGTTTTGTAAACTTATTCTGAATTCAGGGGTGCATGGGTGGATCAGTGGGTTAAAGCCTCTGCCTTTGGCTCAGGTCATGATCCCGGGTCCTGGGATCAAGCCCCACATTGTTCAGCCGGGAGCCTGCTTCCCTCCCCCCCGCCCCCCACCTCTCTCTGCCTGCCTCTCTGCCTACTTATGATCCTGTCCATCAAATAAATAAATAAAATATTTTCATCTGTATGTCTTCTTTGGAAAAATGTCTATTCATGTCTTCTGCCCATTTTTTAATTGGATTGTTTATTTTTTGGATATCAAGTTTTAGAAGTTCTTTATATATTGGTACTAAACCTTTATTACATGTCATTTGCATATATATTTTCCCATTCCATAGGTTGCTTTTTGTTTTTGTTGATTGTTTCCTTTGCTGTGCAGAAGCTTTTTAATCTTGATGATGTCCCAATAGTTTAATTTTGCTTTTGTTTCCCTTGACTTGGGAGATTTATCTAGAAAGAAGTTGTGTCAAAGAAATTACTACCCGTGCTGTCTTCTAGGATCTTTATGGTTCCAGGTCTCACATTTAGGTCTTTAACCCATTTTGAGCACAGAGTGCATGGAGCACTGGGTGTTATACACAAACAATGAAATCAAAACTAATAAAAGAAACTAATGATGTACTGTATGATGACTAACATAATAAAAAAATGAATTCATTTTTGTATATGGTATAAGAAGGTGGTCGAGTTTCTTTCTTTTGCATCAGCTGTCCAGTTTTCCCAACACCATTTATTGAAGAGACTGTCTTTTTTCCATTGGATATTCTTTTCTTCTTTGTGGAAGATTAATTGACCATATAGTTATGGCTACATTTCTGGGTTTTCTGTTCTGTTGATCTGTGTGTCTATTTTTATGCCGGTACCATACTCTTTTGATTACTACAGCTTTGTAATATAACTTGAAGTCTGGAATTGTGATGCTTCCAGCTTTGCTTTTCTTTTTCATTGTTGCTTAGGCTATTCAGGGTCTTTTGTGGTTTCATACAAATTTTAGGATTGATTATTCTAGCTCTGTGAAAAATGCTGTTGGATTTTTATAGGGATTGCATTAAATGTGTAGATTTCTTTGGGTAGTACAGACATTTTAACAATATTTTTTTCTTCCAATCCATGAGGATGGAATGTTTTCCCATTTCTTGGGTCATCTTCCATTTCTTTCATCAGCGTTTTATAGTTTTAAAAGTATAGGTCTTTAATCTTATTGATTAGGTTTATTCCTAGGTATCTTATTATTTTTGGTGCAATTATAAATGGGATTGATTCCTTAATTTCTCTTTCTGCTGCTTCATTATTAGTATTTGGAAATGCAACAGATTTCACTCAGTTTTTACTTTCAGAGGACAAGCCAGGGCTGGATTGTGATATTCAGTGGAATGACACATGGCAGGTACCAGATATTATGTTATAAAGTAGAAGGCATTAGTGTGCAGTCAACAT